>JANSVA010000007.1:662130-673505 GCA_025504915.1 Erythroxylum reticulatum
CTCATAGTGTCTTTTCGTGCGTGTTAAATGTCGTTTTTAAGATGTTGTTGCAGCTTTAAATGAAGAAGATGAACCAAACACAGCATGCAACGCTCACATTTACTAAAACAGCAACATGACAATGATATCAACAAGCAATGTTTAAATAAAAACTTCATACATGTAAACATGCACTAGCGCATGTTGAATCTTTACGTAATCACCTGTATACAAGTTATTCACTAACGACTGTATCGACAAGTTAAACCAAATATTTTTATTTCCTTATTCAAAGCTTCTCATGTAATTTCTTTCTCTCTCATATGGTTTTTCACTTACCATTCTCGCAACACCACTATCACAATCGCTACACTCTATTTAACTTTATAAAAATAATTACAATATTTAGTATCAGAGCAAAAGGAATAAGAGGGGCGAAGATGCGAAGGCTCAAAGAAATTATGACAGAGTTGGAGGAACCGTAGAACAGGAGCGAGAAAGTACTTCTGATCGCAAGAACAAAATGAGAAGATGTTTCAGAGTTTTAAAATAGAATAGAGAAGATGGAGTAAGAGATGTTGGAGTTGCGAACGATGCTTTTGCAATTTTTACATAAACAAAGGGAAGAACCAAAAGCTGCAACTTCAAGGGCGTTAGATCCCATGTCCTAGAGTAATCATCCACAGTATGAGAAGGATGAAATGCAATACCGAGGACGTTGAATCGGATTAAGTTTATGTTATTTAACCTTGAAAACGTCAAATTATGGTTGTACCATTGTGAACAATTCTTTCAGCTGGATCGAACTCTAAAAAAAGCAAAGGTGAACATTGCTATTTTACATATGGATAAACAAGCGTAGGAATGATATCATCTGTATATAAAAGATTGTAATAAGGTGGAATTGGTCAATTGAGAGGAATTCACAAAGCCCTCAAACAAAGGTTTGATGCAGAAATCTTCGATGATCCGATCAAAGATTTCAAAGAGCTAAAACAAGATGGGACGGTGTTAGACTACTGTGCTCAATTTGGTCACTAATCAAAACATATTATCATTACCTGAGGAGTACTTGATTGGGTTCTTTGTGAAGGGATTCGAACCAAAAATTGCAGTAATGGTGAAACTACAAGAACCTCATTCATTGTATCAAGCTTATATGCTAGCTTGTAAACAAGAAGCCATTATGTTGTATAATGGGAATACTCTCTTGAATCAAGTTAATACGATGAAGAACAAGGACAATGGTGGTTATTCTAATTCAAACCTAAGACCACAACATACACCCAATAGATTTAAAAGTCCAAGCCCGGATGGTATATTACCAACACCTCCATCAACATTACGTTCATCAACATTTGTAAGACCTTTCAAAGCTTCTAAGCATACTAGTAGTAAAGATTTTTATGACAAGAGAGCAAAAGGGCTCTGTTTTTGGTGTAAAGAAAAATATAGCCAAGGTCACAAATGAAAAAGAAAACAATTGGAGTTCAATGTGATTACAAAAGACGATGATCATGGAAAGATGGAATGTGAAAGAGATGAGGAAGAGCTGGAGGAAGTGACAGGGGAGGATGACTGCCTAAATATGTCTATGCAAGCTATGGTTGGGCTATTGGAGGACGAGGAGTTAAAACAAATGAGATTGGTGGGGATGCATCGGAGGAGAGTAATACACATCTTGATTGGCAATGGTTGTACGCATAATTTTGTGGACATAATAGTGGTGAGAAAAGAGAATTGTGATGTTCAGGAGATGGAACCTATTTCAATAACGATAGGTGGGGGACTACATTTGGAATGCCATCAGTATTGTGAAAACTTTGAATGGACTATGCAGGGAATTCAGTTCACTATGAATGCTTTGGTATTATTGTTAGGAGATAGTGATGTTATATTAGGGGCTCAATGGTTAGTCAGGTTGAATGATGTTTGTGTAACTTTAAAGAAAGAACTATGGCATTTAATTAAGACGGTCATTTGATGACGGTGAATGGAAATTATAAAGGAAGATCACGAATAGCCTGAAAAGTTTTCAAAGGGCTCTACAATGTTTGCAAAGGGGACAATTACTGATGATGCAACTAAGTATCCCTACTGAATATCAGCTACAATAGATGAGGGTAGGTGAGGAGCAGTGGAGTGTGTTTGATGATATTAACATAGTTTTGTCTAAATATGCAATCATATTTCAAGAGTCGAACTGTCTTCCACCTGATATACATACAACCATCAAATTCATATGAAAGACGACATTGAAGCTTTTAATAATATACCATATCGTTACTTGACGTAATTGAGCAGTTAGTCAAGGATCTCATGAAACATGGCTTTATAAGGCACAGCTACGGTCCCTTTAAGGAATTGAATAAACAAATGGTTAAGGATAAATTTCTAATAGCTCTTATCAAAGAACTGTTAGATGAGTTGCATGGTACAAGTTGGTTTACTAAATGGACTTACACTACAAGTATCATCAAATCAGAATGCAGTCAAAGGAAATCTGTTACAAGTCTTATGAGTGAGCCCAACCTTAAAAGCTAGCTCAAAAAGTACGAGAGCTTATAAACTTATAAACTCCACACCAGCCCCTTATCTAATTGATGTGGGACAATTAGATCACCACATTCCCACCAAGGTGGGACAATTAGATCACCACATTTCTAAAGCGAACACTGCAATATCAGCGTCACCGCTCTTAGCACAATACTATTTGTTACAGGTCTTATGGGTGAATCTAATCTCAAAAACTAGCTCAAAAGGTGGGAGAACCCATAATCTCACATCAACACCTTATTTAACCAATGTGGGACAATTAGACCACAACACAATTACCGTTAGTAGCCATCTCTCTCGTGTCAATATCATAGAAACACAAACTAAGAAAAGAGTTACTTGACACATGGCTTTCCCGATCCAAATGGGGATTTAGATGAGGATTAGGGTAAGAAAAAAAGTGAAAGCAACGAGATTATTCTTCAATTGAAATGCATTAATTAAATGAGAGCTTGCATACCTCAAACTTCAATTCTTTTTTAACTTGAAGGGAATGCGTAAATTTCATCATTCAACAAGTAACAATTGTTTCATATTCTTGAGATTTGGACAGGAAAAGTAGATTCATCAACATTGGTGGCGAAAGGCTCCATCCGGAGCTTCTCCAATTTGACAAGCCTCCCGGATAAATAACTCTTACAATTGTGTGCGGCTATAAGTCCTGCTAAATAAGCTCCATGAACGGTTCCTGGGTACTCCACGTTCACGGCTTCCCCTCCAAAGAAAAGATTGCCCAATGGTGCACGAAGTTTCTTGTATACATCCACAGATTTCCCAATCACATCATATGAATAGCAACCAAGTGAATTTGGGTCTGTTCCCCAATGCGATACAATATATTTCACCTGATCCATCATTGGAAACAAGAAATAGAGCTTTCACATCAGTCACAAGTATTGGTTAAGCATATCACAAATTTTAGCAGCGTACTTAAATGTAATAACTGAAAACAGAAGAGAAGAAAATAGCATACATTGAAGGAAAAAAAAAATAGTTCCAAGCAAACAAGACAGGAAAGGGCTACTGAGGGGATGAATTTGGTCAAAAACTTATGTGCAAGTTAATTCACAGTCCAACACAGAATTCTCCAATAGTATCACCAGTTTATTCAGGAATGTCTTTTTGGACAAGATTTTCCAAGCCTGGAACTAAGACTTGCATTTTGAAAGAGTATAAAGTGTTTACTCAAATAGGTTTTGGAAGCCATGGGATTTTTAGGAGGTAGGTTTTAAGATATAGATTCAACATAAAACACTAAAAATTACCAATAATTCAGTTGAACTCATCGCTAGATTACAGTTTATGTGCTTGTCATAGATAGCTTAATTATATAAATTGAATATATGCAAGCAGAAAGAAACTATTACCGGCTCTGTTGCATTGGGAAACATTTTTCTCAGTTGCAGCATTATCATATTGACTGCAGATTCATCAGGTAGCATTTCAAGATCATAAGCACACCTTCCAGCTGCCATATATACTAGCACAGGATGCCCAGTTGCCTTGTGCAGATTGAGAAAGTAACCACAAGCAAAAGATGTGGGTGCAACAATGCCTAAGAACTCCACATTTGGCCAAAATACGTTATCAAATTGCAATGCAATCTTATTTTCATTGCCTACACCAAGATCTGAAATTGCAGCAGTCTTCCATTCAGGCAATTTTGGTTCGAACTGAATGAGATTGGCTTTAAGAACACCAAGGGGCACTGTAAGAATAACAGCATCGGCAGTAAAGCTCCTCCCATCTTCAACCCAAACCTTAACCTCACTAGACCCATTGCATAGTTTTGTTACCCTGCACAGAAATAATCCCAAAAGTATTAAAACTGACCCTAAAAGAATCACATTTTGTACGTAATCCTGTAGCACAAACAGCTCATTCGCAATCAATATGAAATATTTCAACTGAGTCAAGCTACTATGGTAAAGAAAATGGAAATAATATGAGATTTAGCCGAGACGTGTTATGCTAACAGCTTGCTTTCTCTACTTTATTTTCACATGAAATAAACCAAATATCAGCAAAAGGTATAAAAGAAAACCAAACCCAAGATACATTCCTTTATCAGATAAATGATGATGTGTATATGAATTTGTATTCCATGTCCTTTTCAGTTGGTAGATCGCTGTTGGACCTTTTACGTTGGCAGACTAAAGATAGTTTTCTGATCATATTTAAAGAAAAACTGGGATGAAACACGGGGAGAAAGAAAAAAATATAGCATAAAATGATAGGGCTTAATGAAGGGATATTGCCAAGGTTTTGGATTGTGCTTTGCATCACATATAAAGAGGTGGCACAATCTCCATATACGACTTCAAGTAAATTACAAAGGCAATTAAAATTTCTGAAGGGAGGAAGAAGGTTGCTCTGCATGTTATTTGGCTGTTATAGTGCTTGTTTATGCAACTCATGACGTTCAAAAAGTGGACCAGTCATCGGAAAATAAATGTTGAGCAAGGAGAACAGAAAGAAAAAGATGTAGGCCATACGAGACTTAATGTTACTAAGAGAAAAAGATCGCCTTTTGCTTTTATGCGACCTTTTGAATTACATGTACTAGCTTATAATGAATGCAGCTCTGTAACAGATATTGTACCTATCAACCAATAAAAATGCTCTTAACAAAATAACAGACAAATGTTGCACCAAGTGATAATCTACTTCTCTGTTCAGCCAACACGAACATATTTTATAAATCACCAACAGTTATCTACTATGTATGATATCGTACTCATATTCTCTCCTAGTTTTCTCTGTTTCTTCTCCACGTATTGTATGTTTTGATCAATTATATATAGTTAAAATAATAGAAATCATTAGGAGAAGATCATACCTGTGGTTCAAGCGTATATCTATGTCTTTTGCAAGAGCCTTTATTATGGGGTCATATCCTTGTACCATAAGTCCATGACCACCTGAAAGGATGTCCTCCTGCCTCAAGGAATTCCATCAACAATGTAAGCAGTTTTCTAGTGATTGAAGGAACATGATTTTTGTTTTCTTTTTAATTTATTAAGAACTCTTCTACTATAAAATAATTAATACATTGACTTGTACTAAAACTCAAAAGGGACTAAAGTCCAAGATTCTTATTTAGTTTATTCCCAAAAAGGCGACTAGAAACCTCAAAGATTCCAATAGATACAATGAATTCAAAGGTTCAAGTAAGTCCTACATCAGAAATAGACAATGGATAAGAGTGATTCGTCCAAGAGAAAAGGCTCATCACTCATTGCCCAGCTCGTGCATTAGTCATAATATTAATGTTTCAAACTTGTATCCATTTGATAGCTGCAATGGTGCTGCATCTACCATTGACACTCAAGTCCATCAACTTCCTATAGCTAAAACTGATGTTTTTCAAGATGTTTTAGATGTTAAAAAGGATCATTTAGGACATCGTAATTTGTATATCAAACTTTTGATGAAATGGCCGTAAACCAGCAAAACACTAGGATTGGAGAAAAAACTAAACAAATTAATCCTGACAATTTTGAATAGCATGTCAAGCTCTACAAGTTGGAGCTAAGTTCATTATGTTATCGTCTTGTTTAACTTAAAGTTCATTATATTTTTTCACTCATATTTTTCCTACAGATCCAATTGTAGCGGACAGTTAGGGTTTGTCTTCAGATGTCTTGGATTTGTCTTTCCAATTATTGATAGGATTTCTGATAAGCTTACTATAAATACTACAAACCCTAATTATTCCAACTACTCGTCTTTCCTATAATGATAGTATTTTTAATAAGATTACTATAAATTGGGGTTGCTGGAGAAATACAGCAGTCCTAATATTTTGCATTATTTTACTGAAGGAGTTCTTGTTCCTAATTATTCCAAATACAATCAACCATATTCCACCCCTAATTTGTTAAACTTTGACGTTCTAAACTACCCCCTAGATCCTTCTTGTTGATAACTACACACAACGCCATGGAAACAAAGAAAATCTGCTTTTGACTTCCTTCCTTAAAATACAGTTCTTAAAAAGTTTCTTCCTAGTGAATACAGAATCACAACATTAGTAAGGAGTGTCTAATAAGTGTAACGGAGCTTGTGCCGGAAAGTGGATGTATATGATCAAATAGTCACTTGCCTGGTCCCAGGTTTTCAGAGATATCATGTCTGCATCAACTGCAAACCAAGCTTCCATTCTACCCATGTACCATTGCAACACTTCATAAGCAAGTCCTTCTTGTCTGTAGAAAACTGAAGTTACATAAGGAACAGGAAGTGATATCAAAATAAAATAACATTTTCAGTTGTTCAAGAATTCATGTAGAGAATAGCCTTTTCCTTTACCTTAATTCAGGATGCCTATCTAACACAATCCAAATTGCTTGAAGAATGGACATGTCATCAATGTGTTCATCCCTCACTTTCTCTGTCTGAAGGTGTCAAAAAGAATTTCATGTGTTGATTGTAAGAGAGGAAAATTTGTAAAGATATTTCACCCCATAAATTTAATATGAAGAACTTGCCTCTTTTAGAATCCTCTTGAATGTATTTCCAACTTCGATGACCAACTGTTGGCAAATTTGGTTTCCATCCATGTCGAAAAGCATATAGCTGAGAGTACCAAAAACAAACCCCTAAGTAAAGGGAAATAAAGCCATTGTTTTTGAAATCAGAAGGAAAAAGCTACCACCATAACATAATCACCATAACTTTAATGCAGTTTACAGAAGGAAAGTATTCATGCTAAACATTTGTAGTATTTTATCCACTGCAGCAATGTTCTGTATAATTCAAGCCCAAGAGCAATGTAGATTTACAGAAAAGGCAAAATAATTTGTACTTACTGATACCCAAAACCATAAAATGTCTTTCCATTATTTAAAAGAAGAAATTAAGAGTTTTCTGCATCCTCAAAATTCACAAGATTCCTTCGTTTCCCAATCATTCACCATACTACTAAAGGAACACCATCACAAGTAATCTTTAAAATTCATTAGAATGGCTGGGGGCCTTATTCATTCACAATGAGGCAAAAATAATGTTTTGCCAACTCCAGTTGGGAGTCACACCAACAGATATATACTCAGCAAGCATTTTCTTCTTATCTTCACCTTAAAATACCAATTGAAACAGCCTCCTAGTATAAAGAAATGAGACCTCCAAAGAAACTCTTGAGTTTCAGATAGCTTTCCAAGAGTATCTATCTTAACCTGATTTGCCTCGTTCCAAAAAGACAATATGAAACCTAGAATCCAAACCTCTGTTAAATGTCATTCTGTTGCAGAGATGATTTGTCACTCTGTTAATATTTATCAATGAAAACCCAAGTGGTTTTCTAATCCTATGCAATCTCACTTTCTTCATGTTTAGCATTTCAAAGAAAATCAAAATCAAATGGACATCATTGGTTGACTGTAGCTGTAAATATGTAAACAATGATGATAAGTATGAGATCACATGCTTTTTTCCAAAAGAACTTAAAAGTATTAGATAAAAAAGATTTCAGTGTTTGTTTGTTCTGCTAATGCCATGGAAAACTTGAGAGAGTGCCTACATAGAACAACCCTTAAAATACCATCAGATTGTTGTTTTACCATCTCATCTACCTCGATAAGCTTATTTATTTAGCTTAAAGGCTTCATGGCATAGCTACAGGCCAGCATTCTCATTTCTCTAGGAATGAACTTTTCAATCTCTAACCAAAGTAAGAACAAAAAAAATGCGATATATAAGTAGTTTGGATCAAGGTGCACCAGTTGTGACCTAATGTATCCCATGAAGTCTCAAATCATGATGATGGCCTCACTTGCACTATGGGAAACATGATAAAATGATTTACCTCTCCAGATCATGATCATACAATATAGAGTTATCACCACTGGTAAGGTGCAATGTAAGTCCCAAGCTACGAATAAGCGGTGCCAATGGATTGTCATTGCAGACACCATGTACCCTGAAAACCATTAAAAAAATGTGATTTGACAAGTTATGCTTATGATAGTTGTACAAAATCAGGTTGCAAAACTAAAGTAAACAAGAAAAGATAAAAAGAAAGAGACACAAGATTCATGTGATTCAGTTGTGAGGCTTATAGTCTGGAACACAAATGCCACATGAAGACTAGAGTATGTTCTATTAATTAGGTCAACAATATCCCTATATAGAGTACCTCAATTATTTTACTACAGAATACATACTGTATTCTTATAATGTATTTAACAATAAATCTCTCAGATCTTCAATACTTCTCTCAAGTTAATGAGTGGATACTTTTCATTTTAGTTAGCACACGAATACTTCAAACCAAGATGCAAGACAACCAAAGCCAATCCAACTAGAATCAGTAGAGTTTAATATAAGATTCAAATTTTGAAGCTTGATAAAGGTGAAGTTTCTTGTATTGCAAGTCCTAGCTTGTTCTAGGCTAGTCATAGACTTTTGTTGAATATACGAAGCACCCAAATTTGCTACATCAATTGTCCTAAGCATGATGAAGCCAAAGTTGCAGACCAAGCCTGGTGGTAAACAGTGAACTAGCCGATTCATTCCCTTATCAAGTAAGTTCATTCATCTAATGGTTTTTGAATTCACCTCAAAATTGTTATGCCATGTCGCCAAATTGGAGGGTCCTCACAATTCAGTGGACCATAAGTAAAAAAGTGATTTTATAGAAAATACTAGACGCCACTTGATGATAGCCGAGTTGCACAGAGAAAACTTTCAAGGGGAATGTCCAGCGACCAAATTTATGAAAGACGTATACAGAAAGGGAGGTTGGAAATTAAGAGATGGGAAAAATAAGAACCCACCATGAAGCTCCCAAATCTACTGGACAACCAAATGAGTAGTCGGTATGAGTACGGCCACCAAGCCTATCCCTTGATTCCAGCAACATTACCTTCAGAAAATAGCAACAATCAAGCACCATGGCTTACATGTATATCCATATGCAATATGTATGTTTATGCACGCACACAAACAAACAACCTCTTGAATAATGACACAGAAGAAACACAAGTGTTACATCATTGTAACCTCAATTGCTGCATCATGCAGAATACGTGCAGCAGCAAGACCAGAGATACCACCACCAATGACAATGACTGTAGGGGTCGAGCTGTGTTGCCACTCACCATCCGAGGAAAAAGAATCTAGGCATAGGATGAACATGAATCAGCAAAGATTCAGCAGTGTAAACTTTTTAAATCTTATAGAAAGAGGATAAGGTAAGGACATATTCAAACGGGGTCGTGATGCATGAGCTCCACTCCTACACTATGTACATTGACCACCAAATTAAAGCATAGAGTTAAGCAGATTAAATGGCAAATAGTAGTTCACCAAACTACTAATGGGATCCTCAACAAACACTTATTAGACATGCAAAGAACCAGATCTGAAAACTTACATCATTAGGAAAGGCAACGAAAACTAAATTGCACACGAAAATCACCAAGGCCAATATAAATGAGAAAGAAAATACCATTCATGGCTAGTGAAACGTCCAAGCCGGGAGAAAAAGAGTTGGCAGAAGCTCCAGCTTTATAAAGTACTAGACAGATATTTTTGAATCATGAAAAACGTTTAGTAATACAAAAGTAAAGGACAAACTCTATCAGCAGTGTGACAAAAAATAAGAAGTAAGGTCCATCCATACAAGTAAGCTAATCGAAAGATTTTTTGTTAATGCGGAGTAAATGCAGAGGACCACCACCAAAAAAGGCAAAGCTTCAAAGAGGAGCAACCACATAATGTAATTGGACAAAAAGCTAGTAGGACTAACCATTTGAATCTGCCAACATGCGAAAGGCTTGTCCTTTTGACACGTCCATTTTGCCAATCCCACAACAGAAAAAATCAGATATCTGGCGTATGAAATCGAACAGAGAGAAACCCAGATGACAAAACAACGAAACCAATCAACAGAAGAGTTCAAGAAGTATAAATCGTTGAGAGGTAAATCGGACGTATAGGAATCAAAAAATTGGAAATCAATTGGAAAGAATGGTAGAGAAGGAAGATGAGAAGGCCAGCAATGAATCGGCTGAGACAGGAAGAACAAAGCAGCAACAGCAGTCGCTGATTCAACTTGAGATTAAAACTGGAGCAGCTCATAATCCTGTCCTGTTTGAACAAACATCAGCCGATATTTGGTTCCCTTTTCTTGGGATCAGATGCCTAAACCCCTCGTCTTCAACTCTCTCATCTCTTCGCTTATCTCATATGACCAATTTGAAATCGAATGAATAATATGAAGGGCCGGCTTGGGATTATGAATTTATAAACACATAGTAATAAGCATGCCGAGTTGGTGACTCCTTACTGACGGTTCCGAGCCAGGAAGATGAGATTGGGTTGACACATTCATTTGCCAACATAAATTAATCCTTCTTTCAGGATGAGATTTTCTCACTAATTAATTAGTACTAAGTCTTTTTATGTGAAATGATTTAATTACAAAAGCTTATTAAAATTAGAATTTGCACTTAAATTCAGGTATTTTTAATACGTCGGCTTATAAATTAGGCCTAGGATCATATTAGTTCGAGGTTTAATTTTGTTTTTTTATAGGAGTTAAGTCTCGAGTAGACCTGGACCTGAGTCTAAATTCAGATTAGTTCGAGATCAATTAAAAAAAGATATTTTATGTTTTTAATTTTAAAAAAAATTAGTAATTCTAATTGAGTAATTGCCTTCTTTATCTTAATGAACTTAATGGTGCAATTTAAAAAATCTAAAAAGGTTACATGACATGTTTAACAAGACAATCAAAGAGCTCCCGGAAGGATTTGGTTCTACTTTTGATTTTCTATTATAATTTCTAGGGTTTGGTTTTTATTATATGTTTAGTTTTTGTTTTCTTTTAAATCAAA
>JANSVA010000007.1:711217-721649 GCA_025504915.1 Erythroxylum reticulatum
TAGTATCGGAGAATGAAGACGAACCAATGATGGTTAAGAAGATTACATCAAAATAACCCTACAAGAAAAATATGCTCACATTTTATAATATTCCGAATAGTTGAGCTCTGGAAATAGGGTCTAACAATGGCCTTCTTTATTGCATATATCTCTTTAATCCTATTGATGGGGACAAAGGTGTAAAAAATGATGTTCCTTCAAAATCTGAAAAGACATCAAACAAAGAATGAGAAAAGATGAAGCGGAAACCTTTAGGCACTATTACACAATGGGTTGATATCAACATATTCAACCATATGTCTTAAGAAATAGATCTTTTAAGTTATGGAAGAAGCTAGAAGGCCTGTATGAAAGGAAGATTGCTCATCACAAAGCCTCTCTGATTAAGAGGTTTGTGAACTTGAAGTTGAAAGCAGAAAAATCAGTGTCGAAACATTTAAGTAATTTCTAGAACATAATCAACAAGTTTACTATAATGAAGATCATTCTTGATGATGAGCTTTAAGCCTTATTCTTGTTCAGTTTGTTATCAGATAGTTGGGAGACGCTAATGGTGACGATTAGCAACTCATCTTTTGAAGATGTACTCTTATTGGATGTAATCAAAGAGAGTATGTTTAATGAAGAAATCAAAAGAAAGGATATTATAGTTGACAATGTGCATGCCTTTGTGATAGAAAGCAGGGGAAGGAACAATAGTAGGGGTCCTAAGGGTCGTTGCAAATCTAAGAACTATTCAAACTCTAGAGATGACAAAGACGTAAAGACATGCCACTATTGCGATAAACCATGACCTATTAAGAGTTCTGCTATAAATGGAAGAGGGATCATAAAAAGTGAGATCATTAAAATGATGGTGATGATAAAAATACAACAACAACATCTTTAAGCATAGATATGAGGTGTCCCTAGTTTGTACAGCTAGTGAATGCTTCCATGTCAGCAAATTTTGTTCTGAATGGCTGATTGACATGGGAGCATATTATCATTGTGTTCTACAGATGGGAAATTAAAGTTCTGCCAAGATAGTTAGTATAAGTGATATCAAAGTTCGGACAAATGTTGGATCTTTACTGACCTTGAGAGATGTATGACACATTCCCCACCTAATGCTAAATTTAATATCGGCTAGATCAAGAATGATTTTATCACACTTTAGGGGATAGGTAGTGGAAACTATCGAAATGCACAATGATAGTTGCCCCGAGGAGAGTTATATTGCTCACTGTACAAGATACACTTAAAGCTATGTGGTGGTAAAGAAGTATACACAACCAAAGAGGAAAATTCACCAAATTAGTGGCATCAACGATTGGGACACGTGAGTGAGAAGAGGTTAAATTTATTGGTTAGTAAATCCTTTATTCCAGTTAAGATCTTGCTACCACTTAATCCTTGCAATCATTGCTTAGCTGGAAAGTATCATAGAGTCTCTTTCATGAGAAGATCTACAAGGAAGTCAGAGATATTAAAGTTGGTGCATTCAAATGTCTATGGCCTTATTAAATAGGGGTCACTAGAAGGTAACAAATATTTTTTTTACATTTGTTGATGATGCTTTAAGGAAGAATTGAGTGTACATGTTGAACTCTAACAGTTAAGTATTTTAAACTTTCTAGAAGTTTCATATTATGGTAGAAAGGTAAGCCAAAGTTCCTGCGAACAGACAATAGAAGGGAGTATACTTCGAAGGTGTTAAAAGAATACTATATGTCGCATGGTATTATACATAAGAAAATTGAACTAGGGACTTTACAATATAATGAGGTTACTGAAAGGATAAATAGAATCATTATGGAGAAGGTTCGTTGCATGCTTAAAATATCTATATTTCCAAAGACATTTTGGGGAGAAATAGTTCGAACTATGGTCTAACTGATTTTTGAGCTCCCTCAGTTCCGTTAGATTTTGAGATTCTTAAGAGAATATGGACTGACAAAGATCCCACATATTATCAATTGAGAGTTTTTTGGCTATAAGATATCCAGATACGTACCTAAGGATTAAAAAAAGAAACTTGACTCAAATTCAATACCTTGCATCATTGTTGGCTATGGTGGTGATCAATATAGATTCAGATTTTAGGACCTAGATAAGCAAAAGGTGGTTAGGAATAGGGATGTGATGTTCCAGGAGCACTAGAGAGGTTTTGATGTTTTAAGAGGAGATGAGTCATCACACTGTAGGTCATCATATGGTATTGTTATCTCTTTACCAATTTCTTCGACAATTGAGGAATCTATTGGTGAAGAAGATGAAGTGTTTGACCAAATACACAATGGTGGTGATCAAATACAATTTGATAATGATGAGCTACATGAACCATATCTAGAAAATGCTGAAAATGAATCAATCGAGGATAATGAGTGGAGGAAGTAATTGGATCTAATAACTGATGAAACACAACTTTGAAGGTTGCCAAGGAAGAAAAGACCTTATGCAAGGTATCCAAGTTGTGAATGCCTATTACTTCCTATTGAGGGGAAGCCTGAGAATATGCAAGAGATTGCATTTTGTAAAGACAAAGATCTTTAACTCGTAGCTATGAAGGAAGACATGGGTTCTTTGAAGAAGAATAATGCATATAAGCTTGTAAAGCGTCCAAAAGGCAAAAAGGCATTGAAGATAAGTGTGTGTTCAATATAAACAGAGATGGTAACAAGTTAGTAAAGCACAATGCGAGGCTAATAGTGAAATGATCAGTCAAAAGAAGGATATAGTATTTGATGAAATCTTTTCACTAGTATTCAAGATGACCTCTATCTGAACAATTTTAGGTCTAACTATCTTTTTGGATCTTGAACTTAAACAACTGGATGTCTAAACGACCTTCTTGCATGAAGATTTAGAAGATGGGATATACATGGAGCAGAAAGAAGGTTTGGTTTTAAAGTTAAAGGTAAGGAAAATCTGATTTGCAAGTTGAAGAAGCGCCTATATGGCTTAAAATAAGCTCCAAGGTAATGGTATTGGAAATTTGATTCCTTTATGATAGATTATGGTTACGAACAAACTTATGTTAATACTTGTGTGTATTTTAAGAAGTTCTCAGGTGAGAACTTCATCATTCTTCTTCTTTATGTTGATGATAAGCTAATTGTGGGTCAAGACATTGGTAGAATCCGAAAGTTATTTGTCCAAATCTTTTGATATGAAAGATTTGGGACTAATAAAGTAGTTTTTTTGGCATGGAGATGACTCAAGACAGGAAGAATAGATGATTGTGGTTGTCTAAGGAGACATATATTGGACGAGTGCTAGAAAGTTTCAATATGAAACATGCCAAGCTAGTTAGTACACCACTGACATCTCACTTTAAGTTTTGTAAGTGTACATATCCCTCAACAGAAAAGGAGAAATATGGTAGATCCTCTGTTCTATACTCTCCTATAGTAGGGTCTTTAATGTATGCAATAGTGTGTACAAGGCCTTATAGTGCTTAACTATTAGGATGGTGAGCAGATTCTTGTCATTTAAGGAAGGTTCACTAGGAAGCAGTAAAATAGATTTTGAGATACTTAAGAGACATATCAAGTGGAGTTTGTGTTTTGGTGATAGTGAGCCAAATCTATAAGATTTTATAGATGCAAATATAGTTAGAGATCTTGATGGAAGAAAATTTACTTTAAGTTTTCTGTTCAAGTTTGCAAGGAAAGCCATCTTTTGGCAATCCATGCTACAAAAGTGTGTGAATTTATCTATGTCTGAAGAAAAATACGTAGCTGCAATGCAAGCCTGTAAGGAGATCCTCTAGCTGAAAAGGTTCCTTCAAGAGTTGGATGTGAAGCAAGAACACTATTTAGTATTTTGTGATAGTAAAAGTATTATTGGCTTGAGCAAAAATATTATGTATCATTTTCGTACAAAGAACATATACGTTAGATATCATTAGTTATGGTTTGTGATAGAAGAGCAATAATTAATGTTGAAGAAGGTTCATACATAATTGAGTGGTTCCCAGAAACAAACATGAGCTTTATTGTAAGCTTATTGGGATGTATCTAAAGTATATGACGAAGAATAACGTGTCTTTCCTATACTTGGGCTGGAAGGGGAGATTATTGAGTGTCCAACCTTATTTTAAAGACTTTTGGTGATCGTAGATGCCTTTATGGTTTGTGGGAATGATGAACAAGTGAAGACAAGATGGATGAAGCTTTTCTGAGGAAATACATGACCTTGTAGAGTGTTACAGGCCTGTGTCTTGACTTACAAAGCTATGTGGATTAACCGTATAAGTCTCTAGAAATATCTGAAGAGTGAAGACATACATGGTCGTGTACACGCCTGTGAGTGGAGACCATGTAACTCTCTGTAACCACGTACAACTGTGAGTGAGGTAGTGTTAAAGATATACGCCACTTACACAGATACACGATTGTGTGTGGAGACTATATAACTCTCTGTAACCTTGTACAATTGCAAGTGAGGTAGTGCTGAAGCCATGTAAATGACTATGTATGATGCATAAAAACCTATTTTGTGATATAAAAAACAAAAAATGTAGATTTTAATATTGAGTGCAGCCATAATGTCCAAAAGTAAGGAAAAACATACAAAGGGCAAATAGTATTGTATTCTCATCTTTGTTTGATTAGTTTCGATATTGGTTTGAATGATTATTGATTGTGAGATCAACTTTGGTTTCAATCCTGAAAATTTGTGAGATAGCTTGTTAAGTATAATGGATTTGTTTGTTAGTTTGTGATTTTTCCAATTAAATCTTAGTGTTTGATACATCATTTAGTTTCTTATTCTCATATTATTATGCTGGTGCAAGTTGAAGAGTTCTTTCTTATTATTGATATCTGGTTGATCTTTAAGAGAGTTGTGTTGTTGTCTCCTTATAAATATTACATATTTGATATTTTAATATCCAAGAAGTTCATGAAGACCTTCATTATTTTTTATATATATATCTTCCATACTTAGCTAGTTACCACAGCCAATTTAATGTTTTAGTTGTTAATGTGTTTCTTGTTACATACCTACTTATTATGTAGATACTTGAATATATGGTCTCCTTCAAATGGTTTATGGACCAGGTGGGAATAAAAAATAAAAAGTGTCATAAATATCAGCTAACTTAAAATGTAGAGTCACATGTTCTGCTATGGATCAAATACAAGTATATTAAAATAATTGTATCCCTAAACTGGAAATGGGGCAATTTTGGCCTTCCAACCCGATAACTTATGTTAAGACATGCAAAACGAGATTGCGAGGAAATGGGTTAGGACCTAAGAAGTCAAGGTATACGTACAACATGGTTCATCCACATGGTGCAGATAGCCAAAGAAATGGTTAGGAAAAGGCCCAACTTCTTCAGAATCACACTAACTCGACTGCCACCTCTTATGGTTACGAACAACTCCTTTTCATGCTTGTCATCCCACTTACTTGCTGTTCCTCCTGCCTTTTTCTTTGCATTCATATTCCAAAGTGTGCCATTCTCTTTAACACCACTAGTTGCGCTGAGACCATCTCTCAACATATCAATTTCAGTGTTTTCCTCCAGACACAAGCAATGCATAATCACAAGCAAACAAAAAACAGCATTCGCTAGTTTTCTCCAAGGACACATAATCCGCTTGCTGATTCCGACCATCTTTTCTCTAATCAATGTACTGGTGTTTGTCTCATTTCTTTGTATGCGTGAATTCTCTATCGGCAAGTTTTGCGCCATCTCCGGGCTAAGGTGAATCCTAACAGTCTGCGAAGGGACTAATTGATGAAAGAATGTGTTTGCTACTTGGCGAGTGGAAACAAACAATCCATGATTCACTTTGATCTCCTCCACAAACTCAAAGCTTGGTGAGCTAGCTAAATCATTCTCGTTTCCATTAACATCGTCTGTGGAGTTTGCTACAGGATCATCGTTGATGAATTCCAGTGAATAGTCATTCGTTTCATCAAATCCAATGCCAGCACCTGCATATGAATTCCGTTAATACAAGATGGCATATCAACAAATAGTATGGATATATACATTATACGCATTTATTTAGACATTGAAAGTAAAACAACGCATATATACTTAAAGCCTGAGTTACACGTACCTTGGACGTCGTTCCTCCGGAAAGTTGAAATATTGTCTAACGGGACAATCTTGTTTTCCTCCATGTAAGTCTGTTAAACAAGCAAGTATTCCGTCATGACTCGTTAAGTAATGAAGAGATAGAATGAGGAGCGTTCATCTGAATCAAAGAATTGCACATACCTTGTCACCTTCTTCATTCGACACTCCGATCCATCTCAAGTTTTCCAGCATCCTCCCTGCAGGCTTGAAATCTTCATCCAGAACTCCAATCTCCAGAAACCTTGAATCCGGATCCATCCATGATTTGCAGGGAAATGCCATGGAGTTCATCTCATCAACTTGATTACCATGAGAGTCATTTCCAGCTAAGAAGGTGAAATCATCTTCTAAAGCTGCACCGTAATTTCCGGTCCATGTATCCTGGAAATTAGACTGATCTATCATCAGTTCCTGAGATGCGTCAGATGCGATCATGACTTCCTGCAAAATGTCAGTTTGATTTATGCTTCCTCTAGATGAAGTTGATTGTTTCACTTTCAAGTCACTTGGTCCTAATTGAGGCAACTCCTCCACGTCCAATGGAGGCAAGGAGAATCTATTCTGAAGCCTTGCGCATTCTACTGCTATATCAACCTGCAAACATGTAACCCTCGTAAGAAAGGAAGAGATTCTGAGATGAAAACGACCTATAATAGAGAGTAAGTAGCATACCTTTGACGGAGGGTAAGGAGTAGTTCCATAACCTGAAAAGGAAGGAGTTGTTGATAATTTAAATGCATCTTCAGATAGAAACTCCGTCCAGTTCCCATGATCTCCTGTTTCGCCAGCATCAAAAGGATTAGATAACCTACTTCCAGTATTACTTGGTGTACATAAATCCAGTGGAGTGTGAGAAGTGCCAAAGTCGGAATATAGTTCGACATCGGAACTATGTTGATGATAACCAGCAATCCGATTGGTGGTATAGGCGTGATGCTCTTGGATCTTAGGGCCGGTAATAATGCTCTTTTTGAAGATGCGGCAAAGTGCATATGCATCCTGCATTTGTAAATTTGTCAAAAACTCATACAATCCAATCCATGGGACAGGGAAACTTTGTGTTGTTCGGTTTCGTGGTTACGCACCTGCAAGCCAGAAGCAGTTTCGCATTCACGTTCGTCGAGACGATACTCGTGCATAACCCAATCTGTTCTGGCACCATGAGGGGCTCTACCTCTGTAGTAAACGAGGGTTTTCTTCATACCAACAGCACGCGTTTGAGAGTTCACTTTTCTGTCCTTACCAGTGGCCTTCCAGTATCCAGCTTTAGTTGCTCGATTAGTCCTTGACCCGTTGGGATACTTGCGGTCTCGAGGGCTAAAGAAATACCACTCAAGGTCTTTGCTAGGTAGCAATGACTTTCCTGTAATTATGCGCCACAAGAGATTGATTATTCATTTCTACTCAATGCATTCTCAGCTCACATTCAATTCATGGCCAAATTTTAAATTCGGAATAGCTTTCGTAAAGACAGTATCGGTCTTGGATTGTTGAAGAACTGGAAAGTGAAGTCATCATCGTTATCTTTTCAATGAAGCAACGTCACTATATAATCAATCTTACTAAAAAAATTCAAGCTTTTGCAGAGATTAGTAAGCGTTTCATTCCCTTTCTGTGGAGCTTTTTGACAAAGAAATCTTAAAATCTTGCTGTTCACAACAAATACAAAGGAATCCTAAAAATGATGAGGCCAAATCTCCCAATTATTACTTTCTCTGGAGCTTTTCTGTTTCTTTTTCTAACGCATTAGAAGGGCCTGAAGGATATAATCCACTTCTTACAAGTTCTTTTCTTTTCTTTTCTTTTATTTCTCCATAAACAAAAAGAGAGGAGATAAAGATATAATATACATCCCATAGCCTAAAGATTCTCTTCACTTACAAAATCAAGCAGTCAAAAAGTTTCACAAACAAGAAACTCTCAATATTCCTTGGTCTGTTCTGCACTCTATCTTAAGTTGGCCTGTTGGAACCTTGCATCATTTAATCCTGAGATAGAAACGAAAACTAAAGAATATAGTATGTAATTACCTGGTAAATCCCAGGGCTCACACTTGTAAAGATCAACTTCAGGGATGATTTCAAGTTCAATCTGGCGTCCGTTGATCTTTCTTTTAAGATAGTAAGCTACAAGTTCCTCATCTGTGGGGTGAAAGCGAAATCCAGGAGGCAATGAAACAGGAGCCATCTGCTCAGTTTTCCTTTAAAATAAAACTGGCTGGAGATCAAAAATCTGTATTCGAGTAGGATTGGATGATCTGATGAATCTCCTAAAACCTGAATATGAGGATAAATCAACATCTAATAAGCAATTCATAATCATACTTTAAGAAAGATAAACATAGCATGCATGGAATAACATAAACATATATAGACAAGAAGACTGCGAGTACTACGTGGTTGAATGGGAGAGAGAGAGAGAGAGACCTAGCAAGCAAAGTAGAAGAAAAATGAGATCAATGGAAAGAAGAGAGGAGAGAGAAGCGGTTAAGACAAGAGTGAAGGTGAGGGTTTTGTAAGAGTACAAAAAGAAAGAAAAAGCGAAAGATGGTGAAAGAGGCTTATGCTGCGGCTGCCCTGTGCCAACCCTAAACTTGCCTTTACCTTGTCATACGTTTTTTCCCATCAAAAGATATTCTTGTTATCGTTCCTTTCAAGCCTTAATATCAACTCTCTTTCTCACACATTCACATACAAATACACCATAGTATAAGGTACGTATCTCCAATTATCCCATGCTTCCTTCCCTGATCTTCCTTGGAATCTGATGAATTTCAGTTTCAATCAGGTGGATACAAATGATTCGATACATTACCGGCCTTTTCACGTCAAATCAGGTATCTTCCTTAACGACAAACTGTCCCAACAACTACGAATTTCGGCGGATTTCATTCAACTCAGCCAATCAAACTATTCTTTTGGCTTTTACACATGCATTAATAATATAATATTTCTATGTATTTGCTGTCTTCTTCTTCTTCACTAATTCTCTACGTACGTAGGCATGCACCCACGATATAACCATACACCACTTATAAGTTTCGAATCGATGCCCAAGACAGAAAGTCCGATGCCACCTTTCTCAACTTCCTTTTTCTTTTCTGTTTTTTTGGGTAAGAAAAAATTAGTTAACTCTTTCGTGTTGCTCATCCAAATGCCAAGAGGGAGCTTGCTCTGGGATTTTCGCCTTGAAGCACTCCCACTTTATTACTTAAAATAGAAGTAAGAATTAATATTACATCAGATGTTCTTCTTGTAGAGTTCACCAAAAGAACTGATAAAAACAAACAGATAAATTTTCTTTTTTGCGTTATTCTTCACAACAACTCCTCTCTTAATTGGAAGAAGGACTTTCATAATACTGTACAATCTTGTGAACATCAATAACAACTTTCGTGAAAACATTTACTGTCGGCGGCGTTGATGTATTGCAACCACCCTTTAACTCCCTCTCAAATGGTGCTTTGTTTCCATATGTTTTGTCCTTCCTAAAGGAACTGAATTTTTCAACAAGCTAATGGCAATTCCAGCATCTTCATGCTTTCATATATTCCAAAATTTTCTAGTCCAAACCATGTTGAAAATATGATTCAAAATGTTTGTGGCTAAGTTTTAAGAACATGTGTTTTTTTTTTCCTTAATGTTTGAAACCATGGTTTCGGGATCCTATGTTATTGTATTTTTTGTTGCTCTTTGCAATTTAAAGCCCTGTGCTGATACTTTAAGGTGTGTGTAAAACTAAGAAGCACGGATACGGACACGGGATACGACACGGACACGGACGCGAGGACACACCAACTTTTAAAATTTGGTAGATACGGACACGGACACGGCATATATATATATTATAAAATTTAGAATTAAGAAAAATATCAGAATTCATAAAATGATATATATTGATTGATGTGTTTTAAGACTTCCAATATCTTGATAGTTCATACATATTTGGTACTTTATAAGTTCCTCTAAAAAAACATGAAACATATATTCCATTAAGCAATTTGTCTACAATCTCCTATTCAAAAGTAGAATTAGTCATTCACATGAGTATTTACAACCAAAAAATCTAACTAAAGTATCTACCCCCTAATCACTTTACTCTCAAACATTGGCATTGCTTTCATCAGCAAAGATCATACTCTCCAACTCTGGTTCATTAAGTGAAAGATTGGCAACTTCAAGGATTCCATGATCATCATCAATTGGTGAAAACTCATCTCATGCAATATCCTACATCATTGCTTCTCCTTGTTTGTATTGTGAAGATTTTCTTAAAAGAGTCGCAAATTAGTATGAATGTATACTAAACTCTCAGCACGCTTAGGTTTGATCTTGTTCCTTTTAAGAGAGTGAA
>JANSVA010000007.1:732783-758806 GCA_025504915.1 Erythroxylum reticulatum
GTTCTGTAGTGATCGCACGTAGCACTCCCTTATCTTAGGCTATGTATCGGAATGACCTACGGGCATCCCGGTGCGTACCCTAGGGTAATGGGGTGTTACAGTGAGTGACTTTATATAGTGTGATCCTATCACACTCTTTTCCATGTAGTTCCTTCCCACTCTATTTTATGAAACAAAAATACAAGGCACAATAAATAATATAGTGTTTATTGATTTAAGTATAACTTGCGAACATAGATCTTATATATACATTTCAGATAATTACAAATGAATTTGACACTTGATTATGAGGTGTTTTCATTTTTGATCTACTGACCTTTTCCTTTTTATTATTTTCCTAAATCAAGAAAAAAACATAACTTATTCATTAAATCATCCAACGAGATTAATGTAAGCAAATATGAAGGCAAAGAAAATAAACCTGAACTTTCAGGTCAGCCTAATAATAGCGCAAACTATTCAAAAGACTAGGGATCGTTGTTTTAAGTTACATAAGTATTATAAATCTTTTCCTTCTAATGCAGAGGCACAAAGCCATGTTCTTGAAAGAGTGTATAAAGAAAATTTGACATCATGGTAAATCAAAATTGACATACCAAGTTCAAATTCTAGTAAAGAATGCAATTGGTTGGCAAACTATGAAAAACCTTATAGTACGATATATGAAAACAGAAAGATTTGTATTTAAGAAATATAAGCTAGCTTAGAAAAAGAAGCATGAACCCATCTCTAAAACCCACATGTACATTCATTTTTATAGAGCAAGATCGTGAAAGCTACTTCTAAATATGTCCTAACATGTTATGATTATATATATATCTAAAGTAAGTTATATATGTAATATGTTGTGCTATGTTACTTAAATTTTGATTTAAAGAAGTTTTAAACTTATTTCTACCATAAAGAAAGTTTCTTATTATGTAAAATCTTAAGACTCTAGTAACATCCTATTATTGCCTATGTTTTCTTTTGTAGAAGGTTTTATAGTTAAGAAATATGAGGTTAACTAAAATAGGATGCACAATATCTCTAAAACCCATAGGTATATTCATTTTTATAGAGCAAGAACATGAAAGCCACTTCCAAATATGTCCTACCATTTCATTATGATTATATACATTTCTAAAGAAGGTTATATATGTAATATGTTCTGTTACAGTACTTAAATTTTAAACTTATTTTTAACATAAATTAGGCTTCTTATTATGTAAAATGTTAAGGCTCTAGCAACATCCAAATATTGCCTATGTTGTCTTTAAACTGCTCCTTTCTGCTAAAGGTATAAGGACTACTACGTTGATGTAAAATTCTTATAGCCCTTGATGAAAATTTCATTCATTTAATGATTAATAAACTTAATGCCAATCTCTGTAAATAGTTTTAATGCTAGTTTGAAACTGGTTCACAATGAGGTTAATAAAGTCTTTAATAATAGGGAAAAGTTTACTTTTAGATTGCATCAAATATGTCTATACACAACATGAAAAACATCAATGATAGTTAAGAAATATTGAGTTCTAGTTAAAGTTTGCGCTTAAGGCCTCCACAAAAAAATGTATAACATCCTTTAGGAGACTGTGATGCTTCTAGAGGTTGTTTTGTTTTATAAGTGGGCAAACTGGACAAAAAAAAATTTTTGTAGAAAGTTTTATAGTTAAGAAATATGAGCTAGATTAGAACAGGAAGCATGAACCCATCTCCAAAACCCATAGGTATATTCATTTCTATTGAGCAAGAACATGAAAGCCACTTTTAAATGTTTGAACATGTCATTATGATCGTATACATATCTAAAGTAGGTTATATATGTAATATGTTGTGTTCCTTTACTTAAATTTTGAATTGATGAAGTTTTAAACTTATTTCTAACATAAAATTAGTTTCCTTATTATGTAAAATCTTAAGGCTCTAGCAACATCAAAATTTTGCCTATGTTTTCTTTCAACCCCTTTTTGCCAAAGGTATAAGGACTACTTCATTGATGTAAAATTCCTATAGCACTTGATAAAAATTTAATCCATTTGATGATTCATAAACTCAGTGCCATTATCTATAAATAGCTTTAATGGTGGGCTAAAACTAGTTTGCAATAAGGTTAAGAAAATATTTAATAATATGAAAAAGTTTATATTGCATCAGATGGGTCCATACATAAGATGAAAAATCATCATTGATAGTTAAGAAATATTGAGTTCTAGTTAAAATTTTCACTTAAGGCCTCCACAAGTAAAAATGTACTAAAATATCCTTAGAGATTGTGATGCTTCTAAGAAAAGGTATTCTATTTTGTTTTACAAGTGGGTAAATTGGATAAAAAAAAACTTTTATTTAAAGGTTTTGTAGTTAAGAAATATGAGTTATCTTAAAATAAGAAGCATGAACCAAATCTATTGTTCTAAATAGAAGATTGTCTAATATTACGCCAGAGAACATTGAATTAGAAGGTTGTTCGCTTGCAAGAATGTCATCTTATAATCTTGAGTTAATCTAAGAGGTTCTCGCCAATTGGAAGGCTATTTTTTTCTTATACATATGATTGCTAATTTAGAGAATCATCTATTCCTAATCATTGAATCTTTAGTTAGCTCCAAGTGTAAATGGTAGTTTTGATGAAAGGTTAGTAAGGAGCATTGTCCTATTGGTTTGATTTCTTAGAACAACTAGTACTTAAAATGGCCTTGTTTTAGTATAAAGGCATTTAGAAGTATGAGTGTGTTCTTAAACTAAATAATTTTAGTATTGATAGTATTGTTATTTTTTTTCACTTACTAGTTGTGTAGGATTTTATCTTAATTCAGTTTCACAGTTTCTATTATTTCAACTTATGATTCCTAATAAAATTCCTTGATAGTTAACTACAAGGCCATGTGATCATTAGAGACTTGGAAAATCTCAGCTTGATTTAAGAATTGATGTTGTTTATGAAAACAATATCTCAAATGATGAAAAATATTTGTTCAATAATCTCTAACCAATAGTATCTACAATTTAGTTAAGATAATCTCATCTAGCCTTATAAAGCTTAAAGTTTGGCATATATAAAGCTTTTTTTAGGACATATCTAATTGCAATTTGACAACTCTAGTATGTGTAACAAAGGTATAGTCTCCATTTGGTAAAAATATTGGTATTGGTGTTTGTAATTTGACAACTTGGTAGAGTAATTTCGAAAGTGGTATCATATTGTTGGTGGCTCTTATATCTACAATCTATGTGTGTAGAATTTTACTCAAACTTTTACAAGAATTCAAGTAGTTAGTTTTAAACATACCTCCAAATTCAGAAGCAACAACTATAAAATTTGATTTAATGTGTTTTTTTTGCTATCATGAGCTTCAGTACCTTTTGTTAGAATACATTTGTAATTAAATTATTAATATCATCACTCTTAATAACCATAACAAAACTCTCAAGCATAGCAGAACTTAATAAGCAAAACTGAACTATAAAAACTTTAGGTAAAGAATGATTGTTACATTTCTATTTCTCATCTCTCAACACTAGTGAACCTAAAAGTTTCAAAGCTTTCATTTAAACCTATTAGGAAATTCACCCTGATCCTACTTGTCAAAGTAGAAATCTTCCTAATAACATTATGTCATTATATATACAATATGTACAAGTGAATTTAGGCATATCATCCCTGTTTTTCAACTTACAGTAATACAATATAATAGTGAGAAATAAAGGTGGGTATATAGAGAGAGGTGCTTATAGGAGAGAAAAGGAAACACATCAATCTATTATTTGTACCTACTAGAAGCCAATTAGCACATATCATAACTTTACATTAACTAATTGACTTAACCCTAACTTAAATTAACCTTAAATGTATTAAAAACATAGTTACCTAGAGAAGGAAAACCTTTATGAATAGGTAAAATAGATATTGCCAATTAGTAGAGATAACAAAAGGACACTAAATTTCAACACAAAGACAGGAATCATTACCCAAACCACAAAAACATAAAAGTAATACAACAAACACAGAAGACAAATATATTGGAGCTGCTATAAGATGAAGACAAACCAAAAAAAAAAACACAGAGAGAAACAGTGTCATTATTTTGGTGGATAAAACGATGAGTTTTCATTGTTTGTATTCTTCTTCTTTTTTTCATTTTCATTATTTTTGTATTCTTCTTCTTTTTCCTACGAAAATATTTTTGTAGCAAAAAGTTTTTAACTACGAAATTTATTTTTGTTATTGATAGTTATAGGATAATGAACACGATTAAGTTTTAAATGCGTAAAATATTTTATAGCTAAAAACATTTTGCTAAAAAAATAAGTTCGTAGTTAAAAAACGTCACCAAATCTTATTAGTTATGAAAAATATTTCTTAGCTAAAAACCTTTCACTATGAAACTAAGTTAGCAATTAAAAAATGTCATCAAGTCTTACTAGCTACAAATACAAAATGCAACCTATTCTAAACATAGATAATAGTTTTAAAAACCCACGAAATATTTTAAGTTGGAGGTATTGTTTCAATAGGCTAGGCTATGATTTTGAAATTTCATCCAAATAGTAACTTTTAGCTACAAATTCTAAATCATAGCAAAAAAATGTAACAAAAAATCATGTTTGTTGTATTGTTATATTTTATTGCTCCTTTTAATAACATTTGTGGTATGAGAGTGGGAGCATTTCTTAGTAGCATTCTTAGGAGCTGCGAGACATCCTTTAAGATTTAATGCGTAAGGAGCAGGTGTATTATCAAGAGTGTAATCCATCTATGTAAGTAAGACAAATAGGAAGAAAAGTGTAGCTAAAACAGTAAGCTGATAGGAAAAGAGTGAGTTATAGCAAGTAACAGATCCAAAATCTACTATACAACGCCTAATTCCAATTTTCAAAAGTGAAAAATATCACCTTTAGAATCTCAAGATAAAGAAAATGTTCAAGTCTTAAGAACTACGAGGCTTGGTGGGGAACTATTATGAAGAACTGAATTTGATAATAGCATAATCTGACTAACAGTTAAAAGAAAATCATAAAAAGGATGCAAAGGCTTTACTGCTTTTTTAATCAGCACTAGATGATGATATATTTTCCTTAATTTTAGCAACTACCACCTTCAAACAAGCATGGAAGATTTTGAAGCAAGCATATTTGGGCGATAAGAAGGTAATTGCTATAAAATTACAAACTCTTCGTCATGACTTTGAGACTGCAATTATGAAAGATAAAGAATTTGTACAAGAATCCCTTTCTAAAGTTTCTAGGCTTATTAATCAAATGAAGTATTATGGTGAAATTATGAGAAAAAACTATTAAAAGTAAGGTATTAAGGAGCTTAATCTCGAAATTTGATCATGTATTGCTATAATTGAAGAGATTAAGGACTTATTTGCTTATAATTTTAATGAAATGATGAGTTCCTTATTATCTCATAAAGTTAGACTTGGTAGGTCCCATGAAAAGTCAAAAGAAAAGGCTTTTCAAGTGAAGGGAGAGTTTTAAAAGGGAAAGACAAAACTCTACAGTTCATGGTAAAGGTAAAGGTGGACTTTATGGACGAGGTAATGGTGGCAGCAGAGGGTAAAGGTGAATTTGGTGAACCATTTCATTGTAACAACTCAATTTAATGCAAATATTGTAGTAAATTAGGAGATAAAGAAGATTGTTAGACTAAATAGTGAAAGGTACATAAATAAGAAAATCCTACAAAGAAGACTGAAGAAGAGAGAAAGTTGTTCATGACCCATTCATAGATTCAAAATGGTGTCAACAATAAAGATGTAAGGTTTTTAAGCAGTGAATGTTCTAATCACATATTTGAAACTAAGTCATTATTCAAAAATTTTGAAGAATCATAGAAAAGCGAAGTCAGACTCGAGGATGAAAAACAAATGAAAGTTGAAGAAAAGATACAATTTCCATAAAAAAATGTACAATGTGATGTTAAACTTCTTTATAAAGTGCAATTTGTGCCTAGTTTAGCTTATAACTTATTGAGTATTGGATAGTTAATGACTAGATGATATTATGTTTTATTTGATGGTGAAGATGTGCTATTAACGATAAAAAATCTGGCTAGAACATAGCAATTGTCCATATGACACAAAATAGAATGTTTCCTATTGATGTCTTAAATGTTGTGAGTAAAGCTTTAACTGTTAGGGGAAGTAACGAGGCCAATTTATGACATTGAAGCTATGGGCATTTGAATATGAATGATTTGTAACTTCTGAGTTACGAAGAAATGGTTATTGGTTTAACAAAACATGATGAACTCATTTTTTATGAGGGATATGTTTATGGGAAGTAGAATAGGAGGTCATTTCCTATCAGAAAATCATGAAGGGCTTCTAATTGTCTTGAACTTGTGCATGCTAATTTATGTAGACTTATAAAGACATAGTCATTTGGATGAAGTCACTATTTTTTTTCTATTATAACTATAGCCATATGATTTGGATTTATTTTTTGAAATTCAAATATAAAACCTCTGAGAATTTTTAAAAATTTAAGGCATTGGTGGAAAAGTAAAGTGGTAAAGTGTAAAAGCACTTTGAACTAATTGTGGTGGCGAATTCTTTTATAATGATTTCATTATTTTTTGTGATGAGATTGATATTCGCAAGGAACTTATAGCACCATATCGGAATGGTGTCGTAGAATGAAAAAATCAAACTATATTGGAAATGGCTATAAACATGTTAAAGGCAAAAGGGTTTCCAAACGAATTTTAGGGAGAAATAGTTGTAATAGTAGTGTACCTCTTGAACATCTCACCAAAAAAGGCAATTTTGAATCAACACCTTATGAAGCTTGGATAAGTAAGAAGCCTTAGGCAATCCACTTAAAAGCCTTCATTTGTATAAAATATGCTTTAGTTAATTCCCATTCCAAGCTTAATAAAAAATCAGAGAAATGCATTTTCATTGCCAATAGTCTCCGATCAAAAGCATTTTGTCTTTATAATCCTATAAGTTGCAAAGTGATAATTAAGATGGATGTTGTGTTCAATGAATAAGCAAATTTGAAGTGGAAAATTGACAAAGAATACATAAAAAATCAAGTTATAAGAGATTTTGAAGTTAAATAACCATCACATTTAAACTCACCAACACCTACAAGTTTAGCTCCTTTATTACCTACAAGTTCAGTCCTTCCTCACCTAGTGATAACACCACGACAAGTATTACTGTTTCAAATTCTTTAACATCTAACTTCTCTAGCAGCAGTAGTGAAACACCACTAAGAAAACTCCAATCTCTCTAGGAAATTTTTACCTCATATAATTTTGTTTTATTATTCACTAACCTAACTTTTTTTAAATAAGTTGTAGAATAATCTTAATGTCAGATTGTTATGAAAAAGGAGATGTAGGCCATTAACACAAATTTAACATCAGAGTTGGTTGATGTTCCAGAAGGTAAGAATGTCATCGGAATTAAGTGGGTATTTCAAACAAAGTATAATGATAATGAAAGCATCCAAAAACACAAAGCTTGACTTGTGGAAAAAGGGATACAAGATTAAGGAATAAAATTTGTAGATATTTTTTCCTATTGCTTGATTTGGAATCATGAGAATTTTTTAGCATTGGATGCTTAGTTGGAATTATCTATGTATTAATTTGTCGTGAATTCTACCTTTTTAGATGGTGATTTAAAAGAGGAGGTTTATGTTTCACAACCTTCAAGCTTTGTTATTAATGGACCAAAAATTTACAAGTGAAGCTCTTTACAAATTGAAGCCATCATCGTGAGCTTGCTATAGTAAGATTGATTCATTCTGCTAAGATAACGGGTTCAATAGAAGGGAAAATGAATCCACTCTTTATCTAAATAAGAAAGGTAATGAAGATTTTTTAGTAGTTTTCTTTTATATTAATGATATGATTTATGAGGATTTTGAGGTCTTGTAAGTTAAGAAATTTTAAGATGATAGATTTGAGTATGTTGTATTTTTTTTTTTTTTTTACTTGAGGACATGTAAAGTGTTGTTAGAAGTTTTATGTGTCAAAATAACTATGTTGTAGACTATTTGACGAAGTTTAAAATGACAGATTATGAAGTGGCAGCCACATCAATGAACATAAATGAGAAGCTACAATATGAATATGGAATCAAAAAAATTAATCCAACATTATTTAAAAGTTCAGTTGGTGGTTTAAACTATCTGACATACACAGGAGCTAACATTGCTTTCTCTATTAGTGTTGTGTCCAAATTTATGCATAGTCCTATAAAAACAACACCTTAGAGTAGCAAAAAAGGATCTTTCATTATGTTGGGATTGTGAATTTTGGTATTTTGTATACAAAATATCAAATTTTAGACTAATTAGTTTCACCAGAAGTTCTTTCTTTTTTTATCATCACATCTTGTTAGTGACTGGGTAAGATGTGTAGATGATTGAAAAAACACTTTTGGCAATGTTTTAAGCTTTACTTCTAGAGCAGCGACATGGAGTTTAAAAAAGAAATAAATAGTAGTGTTATCATCATTCAAAGTAGACTATGCAATATCATCTTTAGCAACATGACAAGTTTTACAACTTAGAAAAAGGAAGCTACTGAAATATTACGTGATAGTTGGTCCATAGTTGTCATGGCAAAGAATCCTACTTTTCATGGTAGAGCTAAGAATATTGATATGCATCATCATGTTATCATAAAGCTAGTAGCTGATGGTAAAACAGAGTTAAAATTATATAGCACTAATCAGTAAGAAACATATATTTTTACATAATCTCTTTCTCAGGCCAAGCATCAACTTTTTAGGTTACAGTTAGGAGTATATGATTTGAATCAAGGAAGAGTGTTTAAAAGATGATTCAAAATATTTGTGGTTGATTTTTTGGAACATATGTTTACTTAAAGTCATGTATTGATGCTTTATCTTGTGTGAAAAACAACAATTAAAAAATAGTCTTGGTTATTGTTATTTTGTTGCATCTTTCACCAACAGACCACTTAACATGCATTTATAGTTTCTGCTTGCTTTGTCTTCATATTTGATAATGTTGACATGACTTTTTTTCATTTTACAAGAATCAAATAGCTTTTTTGAATTAAACTAAACGTACAACTTCTTGTAATTTTTTTTTACAATTTTCTATCACATTTTATCATTATAAGAAGACCAATCATTGACAATAAAAATATTTCCTTATTTTTCACATACTTGATGCCAAAACTAAAGTTCCTTGAGCATAACAAAAAATTCTCTTTGAAGCCATAGAGTATACATGAACTTTGATATAAGATCCTCAATACTTTAAATCACTCCTCATTGACTTCTATAATTACATCATTCAAATTTAAAAACATGTTTTATATAAGGTAGACAACTCATTCCACCAACCTCTAAGACCACTTCTCAAAATAAATTTTTAATTCTATCATTAAACAAAACTTTTCATTTATATATAATAGTCTTCACAAGATTGTAGTATCACAATCTACAACTCATTGTGGTGTTATTTAGACAAAAGGTCGTACAATAGGATTCTACAACGTTTAATTTGTTTTTCATTTTGAAATTTAATAGTTAGTCTTGTGATATTATTTAATTATTATACAATTACTTCTATCTTATTATGTTAGTTTTTTATTTATTTTTACCAAAAACGACATATTATTGCAAATCTTAAAGTTCCAATATAACAATATTGTAGGAAGGTATCAAATAGTAATTGAAATAAGAAAAACCAAAATAAGATTTCACTTTAAATAATTGTTTAGACAAATAAAGAAGATCTAAAATTAGAAAACTCTAACTCAAATTTGTGTCATTATCAAATTTCCTTCTATCCACCTTTATCTTATATATATATTAAGATTTGCACAAAATATTATCTTACAATTTAAAGATTAAGTTATATTAGCCCTAGAACTAATATAACTTGAGGCTTCAAACCAGAGACTCATTTTATACAATCAATCCATATAATCATCATATTTTGATTAATATAGAAGAACATGATTTATGCTACGACTATTTTATGAGAAAAAACATAAATACCCATATTTGAAATTAGAAAGAGTTGGAATTAGGGGGAAAAAAAAGAGTTTAAGTAAAGAGTAAACAAGAAATAAGGGAAAAAGAATATAAATCCATTATTGTGATATGAAAATTGAATTAAAGTGTCATTGATAGTATTGAATTAAGTAAATTAAACCACTATTTAATTAGTATTTATAGTTACATAAGTCCATCAACTTGAATCATTTAAGATTTATAATCACACAAGAATTCTAAGTATCTAATAAGTTTTTAAACAAATCATTTAGCAGAAGCAGTAGAGACCTAGCCAAGATACACTTCTCTCTTCAATCTTCATGACGTGTAGATACAACTATATTATGTAGCACATTATACCATACAATCCGTAAATAATTATGTATTGCTACATCATAAGCATGTCATCGGATAATACAAAAACTTCGAATTTCCAACTAACCATTACCTTCTCCCGAAGACCTACCAGCGTTCTGTCAATTTGTCCCCCTCATTGTCACGTTTACCTAACAATTACAGCAATTACAGCTTAACAATATGGTGCCAGAAAACGATTTAAAATTCAATGGTCCAAGATTTTATCTTCATCATACAAAGCCTGTATGACACAAGCCAGACTTGAGAACAATCAAACAGTCGGACAATAAATCAAAAAGAAAGGGAAAGAATAAGTCAAACAAAAACTTTAGATGATATTGCAAATATCTAATTGAACCCTCAAGTTGCTTCCTATTGATTACAAGCACTCGCAAAGTCCTATAAATTCATTGGAAGCAGGCCAATTATATTATCTAAATAAGTCACTGATTCAAGCTTAGAGAGTCACAGAAAGATGGCGAACGTAGGGAACAAAACGTTGCAAGAATCAATTCACATGACTGGTGGAGATGGCCCTTGCAGTTATACTCAAAATTCTTCCTTTCAGGTACCGTTGATTACTTGTTATAACAGAAAATCGATATATTGCTTATTGAACATGATCCTGATAACCTCAACTTGGAAAACAATCCATAGTCCCAAACTTTCATGCTTTAACAATTAATAATATTACCAATACCATCATGTTTTATTGTTAAAAACCATCACACAAATTGTAAGGGAAGGTCGGAAATGGCATGTACATGCATGTACTTTAGATATGTTCCATGAAACTGAATACATGAGATTCAGATGGGATTATTCAATGGCTACAGAAGGAAGTGGTAGACGCCACAAAGGGTATAGTCATGAAAGGCATTACAGAGACGATTGACTTCAAGAGCCCGTGTTTTGATTCTTGGAATAAAGTTGTGATAGCCGATTTCGGCTGTTCCGCTGGACCCAACACGTTCATTTCAGTCGAAAACATGATAGAATCAGTGGAGCTTAAATATCGTGCCCAGAAGCGAGGCTCTTCGCCTTTGGAATTCCAAGTGTTCTTCAACGATCTCACTGGCAATGACTTCAACACTCTGTTCAAAGCCCTTCCTTCCTATCAAAAATATTATGCTGCTGGAGTTCCAGGCAGCTTTTTTGTCCGACTATTCCCCAAGTCCTCCCTTCACATTGCACACTCATCCTATGCACTTCATTGGCTCTCCAGAGTCCCAAGAGAGGTTGTGGACCCTCAATCTCCAGCATGGAACAAGGGAAGTATACACTGCACTGGACATGATAGAGAGGTAAGGAAGGCATATTTGGCTCAGTTTTTGAAAGACATGGACGACTTTCTAGCTGCTAGAGCACAAGAAATCGTGGGAGGAGGTTTGATGATAATCCACGTCCCTGGCCTTCCTGAAGGGGTCCTTATGTCTCAGACTAACACTGGTAGACTTTATGATTTGCTTGGATTATGTCTCGCTGACTTGGCTAAGATGGTAAGCCCTCAAATCGCCTCCTTCATTCCATGTTAAATTGATATATCTATCTGAAATAGATTAGGGTTTGGAATTGGTGTAGTAGTAGTCTATTAGGTGCATACCAAATCATAATATGTCTGCATATTCTTTGATGCCAACTGTACCTTATAAATAATATCATCAATGATTTTAGGGAGTGCTTAATCAAGAAAAGGTGGACTCCTTCAATTTGCCTCTGTACTACTCAACAGTTAAGGAGTGGGAAGAAATAATAATAGAAAGAAATAGATGTTTCGCCATCGAAAGCATGAAGACATGGACACATCCGATGTTGCATGTGAAGCCCAGTTCTGGTGAATCTGGTTATTTACAATTTAGGGCTATTTTCGAGGGAATCCTGAAGCAGCACTTTGAAGAAGAAAATGTTGTTGATCAAATATTCAGCTACCTTGTGAATAAATTTGCAGAAAGCTCCAACATGTTTGATGGGTTAACGCACAACCAGATAGAAATATGCATCCTCCTAAAGCGCAAGATTGTCTTCTAAATAACATTTGTGTACTGTCCTCACTGCTTTTACATGGTTAAGTTGCCTTCAAATCGTTTCAAGGTTAAATATATGTGCATCTATAAGTTGCTAGACGATTTCCATATCGGTAGAGACATCTAGCAAACTCATGTAACTAATCAAATTTGTGGGTTGCATATGACCAAAATTTTGCAACTTTTTAAAGTTAATAGCTTCATTTCATTCAATTTATCCTATTAATATTAAGTACATCCTTAATAACTAACAAATTTCCAAATTTTTTATTAAAAGCCTTATAATTTTTATTTTAAACAAAATTTCTTTGACATAAATTGAATAATGAATTTATGAAAATTCTTAACGAATTAATTTTGTGCATACCATTTGTATTTTTACGTCATGTGTACTAAATTAGATTATTAAAATATTTTCTTTTAATTTTGTTTCTAATTAAATTCATTCAAGTTCATGTATGCATTTATAAAGTGGTTTTTTTTATTTTGTTTTTGTTTAATTTTTTACTAAGATTAATGCTAAATTAGTTTGGCATCTTCCATTAAATCAACATGATTTGATATATACCAAAATAAAAGAGAGTGTTGGATTGAGAAAGATCTCAATTCATATTTCGATGATAACAAATTATAATTACTACAATAATTTGTTGTTTTATATCTTAAAAGAAAGCAATGTAATATAAAGTCAAGAGACAACTTATAGAGATTATAGATAGAAAGTCTTAAACTTCAAATCTAGTTGAGTGAAAGATAAAAGTAAAGGACGATCAAGGTATAACAAATTTACAGAATTTAATTGTAATTTTTGTTGTATATCTCGGCTCTTCGTGTATAAGAATATTATATTTTAAACTTAATGCATAATTTTTTTTTCAATTGTCAAAAGGAATTAAGGTTTTGATTTCAAAGAAAATCTTCTTGATCTTTAAAATATTATTTGAGGCATATTTTATGAAAATTTTGAGTTAATTAAATTTCTACCAAGAGAATGAGTTTAATAAGTAGACTAACTTGAAAACTTTTTTAAAACATGCTTTCAAGTTCATTAGTTGACCAATCTAAGTTCATATTTGGGAATATTAATTGACTAATGTTTAAGTGTGGTCGAACAATATCTTTCAAAAATTAGTAAAAATGTGTACTATAAGTTTATAACTATATTAGTTAATATAATGGTTGACCAGGATGACATGTTTGGTCAATCAATATCTTTGAACGATTGAACAATGTAGTTCAATTAGGAAATATATATCAACTAATGTGATAATAATTGATCAATATGCCAAATTGGTCAAGTAATATCTTTGTTACTAGACGTTTTAATGATTAGTTTTTATGTCAAACAACATTTTAGAGCAATAATATATATAAATTGTTGGGTTTTCAACTATTGAACATCTTTATGCATTTGGGTGTTATAACAACATATTTCAAAGAGTTTCAGAGTATTCATTAACATTTATACATTCACGGCAAGGTGTTTGTAAACCTTATAGTATTAAAGAAAGAAAACAAGAATTATTCAAATTCTAAAGGCTTTGAAGGGCTATTTTCTTTTATTTGATTGATTAAAGAATAATTGTGGTTTTAAAGAAGATTGTACAAGAGTTACTATTTATATAATCAAAGATTATTGTAAGAAGGTTCCTTTTCACCTTGTTCAAAGAAGATTTTAATGAAATTCTAAAGGGGGCCAAAGAGTGGATATAGGTAAGGGTTGTTTGTTGAACCATTATAAGAACATGAGGTGTCATGAAATTAACATAAAGATGTGTTTAAAGCCTAATTACTAAGCTACCCTTTCACTTTGTTTCTTGGCTTTATTTACATAAGGGCATTTTAGATAATTAAAGAGGATTTTAATTAACCCTAATTTTTCTAAAAAGTAAGAAAAGCTTTTGAATTTTTTAGGTGGTTTTTCTAACTACTGTTGTTTTTCATCTTCTTCTCTCCTACAATTTTTAGTTTTTTCTTTTCTCTTTTGTCTTCCTCCAAACTGCTTATTTTCTTCATCCTTCTTACAAAACCTAAAAGGCTTTTCCATTTAGCTCATGTGTTGAGCATTCAATCTCCCATCTTTTTGTTTATTTTGGGGATTTTATAGGATCAAAGATAAGCCATTGAAGTATCATCTAGCATTGGAAAACACTGGGCTTTCTAATCAATCTTTAGTGGAAACCATATAGTGCATCTTATTTGGTGTAAAGGAGATAAAGTCGTGAGCAAGGAGCTAAATTCATGAACAAAGAGGTGGAATCTGAGATCTTCTATTTGGTTTAGAGACCAAGTTCAAGGTTAATGGTTTATATGCTTTGATTTATGCTATATTGGTTTATGAATTGGTTACAAGACAAAAACATTGGGTTCTTATTGGTTTAAAATTTTGGCTTAACCACCTTTTCCCTCATAAAACTGTCAGTGGATCCAAATAGAGCTAAAATAATATATTCTCAGTATAAGGACCAAATGATTCACCTTCATGTTATAATGAAAGTTGAAAGAGTGAGCTTCTTTATCACATTTATATATGCTTTTATGCTTTCTTTTCAATACATCCCTCTATGGAATAATATAAGGTATCTAAGGTACTCAATGTAAGAACCATGATTAATTATTGGACATTTAAACAACCTAATACACACAATAAAAGTAAAGGGAAATTAACTTAGGAAACTACAACAAGGATTTTAGAAATTACACTAAGCCACATCCAAGTCACTGATCTGAGCATGAAGGTTTGGTCTTATACTTGGAATAATAAGTAAAAAGCGGTCTAATTTATCAAGAAAGAAAACAAAATCAGGACTTGGTAAATAAAAAATGGCTCATCTGCTTCCTTAAAAGTGTAGCCTTCTTTAATAATACTCTCCTTTTGTATCACTCCCCCATCATTATCCAAAACCTAATTAATTCTTAGAAAATGGGATCTCCTTTTAGATTTAACATCTTTCTGATTAATGTAGTAATTTGAGGAAGATGTTAGAGGACTAAAATAAGAATTTCAAGGTTATAGTTGATTCATTTGCTTGAATAAACTATAGTACATTAAAGTTAAACTAAAGAATTTGTAAAAAAGCTAGTTTTCCTTACAATTAAAAAGCCGTAAAAGAGGCAAAGGCAATTTTGGTAAGAGCTTAAACTTCCCTTTACCTATCTCCTTTTGATTAGACCCAGCTTGAAGAATAGAAATTTGCTTTACGAGCCTATATTCTAACAATTAAAAATAACGTATATTTGATCAAACAAAGTTCGAGGGTCCTCTAATTGAAAGAAGGAGAAAAACTCAAGTTTCTTCTATAAATCCTTACGCTAATTCAAGTAGAATGTTAGCTTTAACTAATTAAAATGGATCTTGGCTAAAAACAAAAGAGGATAACAAAGTCAAATGCCTCTTCTTTTCTCTTTTTTTTTTTAAATCCTTAATTGATAATCCGATTCTAATGTGGTATGCAAACTTTTTTATTAGACCTTTCTCAGCCATAAAAGTTAAGGAAGCTCTTTTTACCATGAATCCATATAAGGCACCAAGCCCAAATGGCCTAATTTCCTTGTTTTTCTAACAAACTTAGAACTTCACCAAAGATATAGTAAGTAAAGCTATATTGGAATTCTTCAACTTATACAGATTGTTGAAAATGGTCAAAAAAACTTACATTTGCTTTGTCCCAAATTCATTTTCTTTAAGCTCTATAAGAGACTTCATGCCAATGTCATAATACATCATTATTTATAAAATAATAAATACTATGCTTGTTAATAGATTATAAAGTATTAACCAAACATAATTGATTTTTCGTAAGGAGCCTTCATTAAAAGGAGAATGATAAGTGATAATATGTTACTTTTCCAGAAGTTACTAAAGAACTATAATAGGATATCTTCAAGTAAGAACTATAAGATCAACGTGGACTTTAGTAAGGATTTTGATTCACTAGATTGAGATTTCTTAATGAACACTATGCATGCCTTTGGTTTCCTAACCAAGTTTATCTCATGGACTTCACAATACATAACCACAACTTCATAATATTTTGATTAATGGAATTCTAACCAATCTCATTCAAGGTCAAGGGTATTGAGAAAAAGGGAATCAAAGAGTACAACTTATGAATTCAGTCTTAAGCACTTTTTATGTGTATTAGATTTCCCATATCTAGTTCCCAATGAGTATTACAAAGACCATTAAGTAGCTCTTAAAAAGATACATCTAGTTAAGTAATACCTTAAATAAAGCCTCAGTCAAAGTGAGTTGAGGTGACCAGTGTGTTGCCAAGATGTTAAGGGAGACTAGGAATTCATTCTTTCAGAGTAACAAATCAAGTTTAGTTTACAAAAAAGATATGGAGAATTTTCAATTACAAAAGCTCCTTATAGGTTAAGTGGATCTATATATACAACATAAAAGAAGGTAGCTTCTGGTTTTTAAATCTTAAAGTCAATTCCATATGGATTATGATCCACATACTCAAGATAAAAGACAAAGTTAGAATGGGAATTGTACACAAGATAGGGGATAAAGCTACAACATCTTTATGGCCATGGACTTACTAAAGTCCTTTACATGAAGCTCCCTCGCTACAAACTCTAAAAGGAACAATACTTGAAAGGGCTACTATAAACTATGTTTCATCTTTAATCTATCTTAAGGAGATAACAACCTTGAACCTTAGGTACCAATTGATTCCTGACTAGGTTGATATCATTATATGGAGCCTAGATCCCTCTGAATCTTTTTTTCTCTCTCTTTCTTTTTCTTCTTTTCTTTATCTCTTCATTGCTTTATCTTTAGCTCAGTATCTTTCTCTCTCATTCTTTCCATCTCAATCTCTTTTTCTCTTTATACCCCCCCCCCTCTCTCTCTCTCTCTCTATATATATATATATATATATATTTCTTTCTTTCTTTCTTATTTATATACTTATGTGTTCTAAGTGAGTTATCTCACTAACAATTGCCTCACTTTGATAGCACAATTGTCTCATCTACTTAGATTAGTTATATTGCTTTCGGATATTTATGTTCTAAATGGTTTTCCTTAATCTTATTTGACTAGATGTCTTATCTTGAACGTACAACTACCTCACTTAAATATATTAGTTGCATCGACACAAGAGCTTCATCTATCATGACTAGTTACAACATTCTTTACAATTTGTATTTTAATTAAGATATTTTATTTTATGGGGATAGTTGTCGCACATCAAAAATACAAATGCCCCACCTAACTAAACCAATTACATGATTATTGAGTACCTAATATCATCGAGACAAGAAAGAGAGAGAGAGAGAGAATTGTCCCACCTAACTAGACCAATTACAAGAGGAAAAAGATAGAGACAAAAAGAGAGGGAGAGAAGGAGATAAAAAGAAAAAGAAAAGAAAGAGACATGTTTTGCAAGTTGTTAAATAAAAGACAAAAAGAATGATAGAGAAAGAAAAAGAGAGAATTATAAATATAAGGAATACAAATTTTAAAAATTGCAAAAAAATTGAAACAAATAAAATGAGAGACAAAGAGGGTATGTAAAAAGTAAAGAAAAAGATATAAATAAAAAAAGAAAGAATAATAAAAAGTAAAAAAAGGAATAATGACAATAATTAAAAATGGAACAAATAAAAAAATAAGTGAAAAATAAAAAGATTTTTTAAGAGAAAGAAACAAAAAAAGTTGTATATAATAAAAAGTAAAAAAAGAATTAGAAATATCTACAATAAATTTTTATTAGACATTTAAAAAGATATTATCTTTATTCAATAAATAAATCAAAGTTCATTTTTATTCAACAAGTGTGAGTCAAAAAAGTATCCTACACAATTTTTTATTTAACTTATAATTTAAGTTAATTAGTATTAGATTTCATAAACAGATTTATAGGCATTAACATTGTTTTGTTACAAAAAGACGACTTAATTGCATATTAACCCTTTGACTAATTCAATATTAACTCTCTCTCCAATTTTAATTTTTATAACATAGCATATTGATTCCGGCCTTTTCTTTCACTCTCCCTCCATTTAATCCTAGATATGTTCAACAAATTCTTTAAATTGCAGTTGACGCAGATGAGGATTCAGGATAATGGAATCCAGTTTGCTTAACATTTGGTTTGTTATTATCTTAAACAGCTTTCTCATACGTATTACAGCTCCAGATCTTGGAGAATTTACAGCGTTAATGTGAAAACAAACATTACAGGAAACACTGTTTTTCATAGCAAGACGACCGTCCGATTCTCTAAGCTCCGAACAACCTGTATGTGCCAGTGTCAGACCAAAAATGGCGTCAGAATCAGCTGCTGCTCTGTGCTTATATCCTGAACAATCAGGTGCGTTACAGATATACCATTCTTACCTTTGTATACGAGAGTGAGAACGTCTAGTGCTACACAAGTAAAACATGCGTACATATTAGTTCGCTCAGACACTTGCCTCGAATTAATAAAGATGACAAAGTTTTTATGTTCCATGTGACTTATAGTTGATGATTATGACAATCATATTTGTTCTCGTTGTTAATGGCAGCTAATTTTCAACACCATTCCAGTGATCACTACATACTCAGAAACAGATGGAAAAAAAGATTGATGATACATATCATACTGGTTAAACATGATGGTTTATTCTTTCTTTTCCCTTGAAGGGGTTTTTCTGACACTGACACAGAACAGTTTGGTATAGAGATTATTGTCTAAAAGGAATTGCTTTTGTGGCGAGTAGACTTTACTTGCCTTGGCTTATCCGCTGGCTTTGATGGTGGGTGCTGAGCTTCTTCACTTGGGATTGGTATGTTCGTCACCTGAAAAGTTTCACAGCATATAAATTCAGTAGTTCTACCGTTTCATATGTTTTCTTTTTTTTTTTTCAGAAATTCTACTGAACTGCAGCACTAGTTACATTAAGTACATACCAATCTCCTGAATTGGAGATTATAGAGCATTTGAATGTATCTCTGCTTTGCTAGTTTCGGCTCTTTGTTCAAGCGCCTCCAGAAACTATAGATTTTACCCATATTCAACAACTTATTGGCGTAGATCTTCCATGTGTAGCTGGAACACAAATCCAGAACAAAATTCAGATTTTGATAGTTGAGAAGATAGAAGGAAAAGGCACGGAACAGAGTGTAGTTACCATTCATTTATACGTTTCAGCCCCTCTGTGGAGAACTTATGCCAGTACCCTGCATCAACCTTGCACTTCTCAAAGAAATCAGCAATCTTGTTGCTGGAATCTTCTCCATTATTGGGATCAATATGGAACCCCGAGACACCATCCACAATTATTTCTGCCGGACCCCCTTGATTGGTTGCAAAAGTTGGTAAGCCACAATTCATGGCCTCAATGACTGTAAGTCCAAAAGCTTCATAGAGTGCTGGCTGCACAAAAGCTCCTTTTGTGTCAGCAATTACACGGTAGACTTCTCCATTGCGGTGTCTGTCAGTCTGTGCAGCTATCCATCTGATCTGACCCTTGAGTTGGTATGTTTCAATCAATTCGTGCATCTTCTTAATTTCAGACATTTCTTCTCTATCTTTGGATTTGGATGGATCAAAGAATCCCCCAACTATAACAAGGTTAACCAAGTTCCTGAGCCTTTTATTCTTCCCATACCACTCGGTTAATCCAGTAAGGTTTTTCACTACATCGAGCCTTGCCATTGAGAAGATGATTGGTTTGTTTCGGTCTGCTAGATACCCACTGTTATTTGAATGCATTAAAGTTAGATTTGCTTAACTTTGTTGCCAATGCTGCAGTAATGTAAATGATTCTAAGACTTCGACTCTAGGGCTTACATGTGTTCTTGATTGTCCTCTTTACTATACAATAGTTCTTCAATGGCTGGATGGAACTGTTTCAGCCGATTCTGTTTATCCGTGTAAGGGAAATAGACTGATTGGTCAGCCCCAGGTGCAGCAATATTCAATTTAGGATCGAAGACACTGATGCCTGAAACAACTCTGCAGAGCCCTGGCATTGTGAATGCAACATGACTCTCATATTGGCCAGGTCTTTCTTTGCTGCAGAACAGATCAATCTAATCAGCACAACATTGGCTTCTTGGTTAAAGTTCTATGTACTGACAAAAAACATGAGCAATTTACGCACCTTCCTGCTATCTCTTGGAATGTGCTTGCTATGACAAAATCAGCTGCGTTCATCGAAATTGTGTCAGCCATGAATTGACACGAGAAGTGATACTTGCGATCGAATTCCTTCCATTTGATGTCTGAATCTTCATACTTTGTCTTCTCCAAAGCATGTGCTATAGTTGCCTGATTCCAGAAAAATTGAGAGTAAGCACATGTTTCACTTAAAGCAATTACAAAAAAAGCAGCACATAAGAGCAAAAAACATGTATGGAACCTGAGTTATCCCAAGTTTACTAGCCATTAGAGTTGCTGCCAAATTCCCATCTGTATAATTTCCAATGATAAGGTCTGGTTTCCCTTCCAAGAGGTCTAGGATCTTGACTGTAACGTCCTAGAGTGTTATAAAAGAGTAGATGATGATGATGATTAGTAGTAATCACAGACCATTAACTAATTGAAGTAATGATCGGTACTTGCCTGCGTAAACCTCTCAATATAGGGATAGATATCAAAACGAGAAACCCACTGGCGTAGAATCCCTTTTTCTGTTCTAAAGGGCACCCTGATGATATGTGAATGCTTTGTACCATTGATTGCTTCAAGCTCTTGGTTGCACTTGGTTCCACGAGCATCAGGAATGAGTCTTGTAACCTGTTTGGTCCAGAACATTAATACGCTTACTTCAAGCAGGCGACCTGCGGTAGCTAATCAGGTATACATTCCTTGTTTTGTAATAAACTTACCACAAAGATTTGAGGCTTGAAACTAAGCCCTTGTTGTTTTATCCTGAGTATCAATTCGTCTTCCACGGCTTTCACTTGATCCAAAATGTAGACTACCTGATCATATTAGCAGAATAGGCTTCTCATGAATGTGAGATCAATATCTACCAGCTTCGTCTAACGTATTAAGGGAAATACGTACCTGACCACCAGTATCTGGCAAGCCGAGGACGTCAGCTTGACCAAAGTATCCGTGAGGAGAGAAAATTACAACATTGAATATGGTAGGTAGCCTACTAAAGAGCTTCTCCATGTTATACGGATCGGGTGCTTGGAGTACTTCTGATAGCGATCGCATTGTCTCCTTTACTCTCTCTGCAGTATCACCCCATCCCTTCTCGAACCCCCATTCTTGAAAGCTGCAAAAGTGGATCAATTTTAAGTAGTTTTTGCCAGAAAAATTAGCCTCAAAATCTTAAAAAGATAATTGGAATCAATTAACCTGAGCTCGAAATCCTGATAGCGGGTGTCCTTGGGAAGTCCTGATAAGTAGACTTCAGCAACAATGAGTGCCATCTGAAGCTTGGCAGGAGAATTAAGGGCCTCATTTATCATAAGTTTCTGTGACCATATAGAAGAATTAAAACCTTATTTAACTCAAATATGCAATCAGCTAGTGGGGGCTTTTATTAAAATTTCCTCTTACTTCTCCTTGATGATTCAGGGATAGTAAGTAATCCACCAGAGGTTGAGCATTTTCCAGGCGACCACTTAGCTTAGAAGTAAAGAACTTGGAGACGAAATTGACTCCATTGCCAATGGAAGAAGATAAACTCAGATGAGGAATAGAGAAATCAAATGCTCCAAAATCCAGTTCCAGTGCATGCTCGTCCTTGGCCCTGCAAGTGCCAGAAAAGCTCTTTGACTTGCTCGAGCATTTCTACGTTCTTCTACTTTTGATTAGGTAACATAAGTAGAGACTAGTTGAAAATGAAAAAAATTGCTTACCAGTTCTCATCAAAAACCATTTCCTTGAACTTGAGGTAGTCTGTCGACGTGATCGCATCAACAGTGAGGCCGACAGAGTTCACCTTCACGAATTCCCAGAAACCAGGACTTGGTCTTATGGCAAAAGCTACAAATGGGGGATTCACTACAGCTTCCTGCAAACAAAGGCCATGCGAAGTTGTGCCCCCTTTTGGTGGAAGAAAACGAGGGATTTCATATTAAACGCAAAAGAGTAAGCAAAAAGCGAACCTGAGTGGAATACCAAATATCTCCAAGAATACCTTCCAAGACCCTGCTTCTCTCATTCTTGTCGTCAATGACGGTCTCCATTTCATCTAGTAGTTGTTGAAGCTTCATTATTCTTCTTCCCTTTTCAACGTACCTGGAGAAACACCTCTTCATGTGGTACCTGCTCTGTTTCAAGGCCTCGGGCATGTTGTCCGCCATTGATTCAGAACGTTTTAAGGTTGGTCCAGACGATGAAGTCATTTCAGGAGTAGAAGAAAATTGATATTCAGAAAATGTTTAACGCTCGATCAGATCTTCGCAAAGAATATGAGAAATTCGTATGCATTTATAGAGATGCAGATGGCAATGCATGCATGTGTGTGTTGAGCATACGTGTTCGGGATGGGTGGTAGCTAGTGATTGTCATTTGCTTTAGCTGTAAAAAAAAGTGATTGGAATTATAAAAAATGCATAAGATCCCTACCTTTAACTCTAAGAAACACGGAGACAAGAAGTTGGGTGCATGAGAGGAGATTCCAGTTCCAGCTGATTAAATGAAAAAGGAAACGGAAAAACAAAGAATTGACTAAAGCCAATATACATATTCTTTTCTTTACGTGATCGCAAGAAAGAAATCCAAAGAAAGCCTAAGCTACCATCTTCACGGAAGCCCTTTTTGTTTCAAAGACGCTACCATCTTCACGGAAGCCCTTTTTGTTTCAGAGAGGCTACCACCTTGGGGCGTTGCATATGCCATACCTAAAAATAACGATATAAGCAGTTTTTGCACGGTGTAGGATGAAAGTAGTATTTGCATGTAATATTCCAAACTCTCTTTTCCATGTACAAAAAGAAGAAGCAATTGGCAGGTAGCCAGAAGACAATTTTTGTTTCATATAGAACGTTTCAGTGTTGGAAGAATTGGAATCATATGTTGTTGCTACGTGTTATTTTACCTTCTAAAGCAAGATAGGCGTAGACCAACCGATGAGTTCCACTTGCTCATCATTGGCACTGGCATCGGCATGTATTAACTGTAAACCTAGACCAGTCTAATTGGTTTTAGCTGCTGTTACTGCCATTGACCCTAGTAGTTATAGTTACATAAATGACAACTGGACGCAGGAAATTGGGTATATCTAATTAGTTGATGATCTAATAATGCTAAATTTCTACCTAAAGTTCGGGTGCCAAGATGGGTTTCGTACTTGGAAACTCAAGTTCGGTGGTTGCATCAATGGATTACAGCGAGCATAGCATTACAGCGAGCATAGCATCCCAGTGCCCTGACCAAACAAAAGAAATACTGGGACTTTTGAGTAATTTCATGAATTCAGCCAGCTAAATACAAATTCAGTGCATTTTCTTTCGAAAGATAAAATGATATTACACAAGTATGGTGACGAAAGTAAGGTTTACGCGAGTATGGTGTTCCAGATAATGATAATCTAATAAAGTGTTAGTACTCAACTATGGTAACGAAAGTAAGGTTTCCACGAGTATAGTGTTCCAGACAATGATAATCTAAGTCATGTTTAAAACTCAACCTAAATAATATAGCGTTTACATACGATTCATCACATAAGTATTTGCAACAAAAAAAAAAGTACTTATAAATAAATCAACTTATTAATAAATCTTCTATTTAAGATTTCACGTATTTTCTTTGCTCTTATTCAATATTTTATGTATCGTAAACAACATACTTTAATTATTTATAATGATCTTTTTAAACAAGCGCAGGCTTATCGACAAATGTCTCTTCTATTACAAAGACCACCAGGTCGTGAGACTTATCCGGAAGATTTTTTTATTAGTGTTTTTTTTCTTTTTGTAAGTAGGGGTGGCAGTAATTCAAGTTTGTTCAGGCCCAAAAATTAATGTTAGACCTTAGGTTTGGCCTAAAGCTCAATCAAACCCGAGATTTAGATAATCCAAAGCTTGATAGGATTTAGGTACAAATCGATTATTTTTTTTAATTTATAAAAATAATGTTTTTTCTAAAGCTTTTCGGCTTCAAGTGTGATTGGATCAAACAGCCAAACCCAAAGTCCTATCCAAAGCCTGAAAATTAAAAAAAAAAAAACTCGAATCTCCCAAAAATCGATCAAATTAGGTTGGGTCTGTTGACTTCAAATTGCACTGAGGCCGAACTTAGTTGTTAAGCTTATTTTTAAGTGTGTAGCATAGAGTCAATTTATTAAAAGGTAATATAATGTATATTTAATAAACACATTTAATACTTTTACTCTTTGCTAAGTAAAATGGAAATTAACATGATTAAAGAAAATAAAGACTACAAATTCTATCTTGACTTCAAAGAGTAACTTAGTAAGTAGTTTGACACTTTAAAAATGAGGATTTCCTTAGGCATTTGGATTATGTTATGTAACCCATCTCTAAAAAGGAAGGATTGGCTTATTAAAATTATGATATCTCATAGATTTAGTTAGTAAATGTAGCTTTCCTTAACAAGGCATCATATTTTGTGCAAGGCATACTAAAGACATCTAAAGCATGGTTTGATCGCAAGATTGGATCCATTAAGTAAAATCATAAAGAAAGGGAATAACTTGTTAAATTTGGTTGTTGAAATTGCATGTATAAAAAAGATGATTATGAGACTCATCTGCATCATTACACAAAGAGAAAGACATGGATTCAATAAAGCAATGATGATCTTTATTGTTTAGCTTCATATTAGAGATACAACACTTTAAACTAAAAGTAAAATCAAGGATCTAACATTTCTATGATGCTAAAGCCATACTTTATTAATGATCTAGAATTGTGAGGTTTAAAGATTAGATTCCACAATTGACTTTTTATGGTAAAAATTCATATAAAGGGCTTAGAGGTAGGATTATATTTCTTGGTATTTGGATCCAAATCATAACTTGGTTAAAGCCATGAGATTGTCAGATTTGCATGAAATAAAAGCAAAGGTAGAATTATAGGCATAGGTGAGATAGATGAATTTAGACTTAGCACCCTCTTAGCAGTTTTTTTCTTTTGAGAAAAATGAGGATACAATAAGCTATAACATCACTTATAATAACACTTGTAAGCCCATTGTGACTAAGAGCTCTAAATTCATCAAGGTGTTATGCTAGCATACTACACTACAAGAAATTAGTTGTTTACCGATGAAAAAAATTGTTGGTAAACCGGAGGCTTCCGTCGGTTATTTACTTTACTGGCGAAATCGAACGACAAACAAAATCGTCAATAAAATGCCTATAGTTAACCTCACCGACGAACTATATTCCGTCGGTAAATATACTGATGGAATGTAAATAACACAACCGTCGGTGAAAGTTACTGACGATGTTAGATTTTTACAACAGGTATTTAAAATCCGTCGTTTCTAGTCATCAACTTTAACGATGGAACTATCATTTCCATTGCTAAAAAATATTAAATTTCCGATGATATTTTATGTTAAGTCGGTAATAAGAAAATTTTGGTATATTTTCCAATTACATTATGTTGTGATAAATACATAATTTTTAGAATTATCAATTATCTGTGCATAATAATTTAATTTGTGTATTTATATAATTTGTTGAATTCAGAAAATTAATTAATGATATAAAGTTAATATTGTTTTAATTGAT
>JANSVA010000007.1:777412-789389 GCA_025504915.1 Erythroxylum reticulatum
CATTCAAAAGTGAAATTTGCTTCTTCAACCTTTTTGCTTCTTCTGTGTTACGTTCCTTCTGTGTTTTGCTCCTACTAAGTTTTGCTTCTTCTGTGTTTCATTCCTTCTATGTTTTGCTCCTTCTAAGTTTTGCTTCTTCTGTGTTTTGCCGACGTGTCTTCTTCTGTGTTTTGCTAATACGTCTTCTTCTGTGTTTTGCTGACGCGTCTTCTTCTATGTCTTGCTGACGCGTCTTCTTCTGTGATTTGCTGACGTGTCTTCTTCTGTGTTTTGCTAACGTGTCTTCTTCTGTGTTTTACTCCTTCTGTCTTTTTCTTCTTCTGTGTTTTGCTTGTTCTGTCTTTTTACTTCTTCTATTTTTTTTGCCCGACTATAACTTCTTCTCTAGACACCCAAATGAATTGATTCTTGAACCATTGGACTCATAAGACATTGCCCTACATCTCCACTAAAAATCATAGCCATTTGAAATGAATTGAGAAAGATTGAGTGAGAAACGTGGAACGGGTACAGTGAGTGTGCTCTTAAATTTTATGAATTGGAGTGATTCCATTGAACATACTTTAGTGTTTGGATTATGTCTGGATCTATAGGATTCCAAATGGGTAATGAATTTTGATTTCAATAGTTTTAGTGAGGCATAAACCCAAGTATGAATCATACTTAGACGAGTTTTGATATGAGACCGACTTTGGGATGAAATTGATGGAAAATACCCAGGATTGTCATAAATATGCATTGTACATAAGTTATTTCATACATGTGCATCATTGGATACTTACGATTGAAGAAATTGTGATATTGTGTATATTATTTGTTATAGAGGAGCAACTGGGACGTCAATCTCCAGACGTTGCCGGATCTTCCAAGTATTAGCTTCGGGAGAAACTTATCAGTAACCTAGATGGTCTCACTTAATTACTTGTTTGATGAGGTTATATTTTGAATGACAAATGAATGCAATTGATTTTGGATTCCGGACAGAAAGTCTGATGACTGTGAAATGTTGAATGTATATTGAAGTGCGGCTTGAATGTGAATGTCAAGACCTATGTGCTTTATAATGTGATTGATTGTGGTACATGCATTCTATTCATGAATGCATGAAATATAATGGAAGTTGTGACTAGAATAGCCAACGATCAGAGCTTAAAGCTCAATGTGTCGAAATGAGCCTGGAGCTCAAAAGTGTTTCAGAGCTTCAGGCTCAACGTGTAATGAGCCATGTATTCTCATCGGATAAGGGACAGTTATTAATGAGCCCGGTATCCAAAATGGATACGGGACAGTTCAGGCACTCGATCACAACAACGTAACAATTGGAAAAAAAGTCTCATGATCATTTCATATGCATTTGGTTATGTATGTTTGATTGATTGAAATGCATAATTTACTTCTACTTAAGTGAAAATGTGATACTTAGGTAAAGCGCAAAGTTGTGAAATAATTGTTATGTAAATTGACGCCTTGCATGAATTGAGTGAACCATCGATGATGGTTACCTCAATGATGGTTCACTCATTGAGTTCGCAAAATTCACCAAAATTGCAACGTTGTCAGATGACCCAAACTACTGAGAGGCTCCACTACCGTATAGGTTGTATGTTATCAAGAGAAGACATGGCCTAAAGGTCGGTCAGCTGGGATTTTTAGATGGCTTAGATAAATTTGATATATTTTCCTCTTTCATGTAGTACTTTTGTACTAGGTTTTGTTTATATACAAGTAGTAAAGGTTGGAAGATACGATGTAAACTCTTGGTTTGAGAAATGAAATGAGGAAAAAGTTGGTTTTAAAATTTTAAGATTTTCTATTGATGCTTAATAAGTGGTTAATGATACGATACCATGTGAAGTGAGCGTAGTGATCGACCGTAACTCGCCCTTATCGTAGGATATGTGCCGGAATGACCTTTGGGCGTCCTGATGGGTACCCTTCGGTGAGGAGGCGCTACAGTTTGGGCCATATTATTCAATATATTATTTTGTTTGCTTTAAAAAGCAAATTATGTATCATTCATTAATGCATGTCATAAAAAATATAAATTTGTGAATTTTGTAATAACTTAAATTCAGATAAATGATGTTTGAATGAGAACATATTTAATTAAATAAAAAACTCTCCTTTATTTTATTTAATCTCCATCAAAATATAAATAAGGATTAAAAATTGATTGCTGTAAATAAAAGCATTTATAATTAAAAAAATTAACATTTGCTCTAATTGAATTATTATTTTTATTAAAAACAACGTCTCTACTAATTATGAGTGAGACTACATATGTTAGACCTCCTCAAACTCCGCATTTAGTGAGATTTTACTAGGTCGGTATTGTTTTTGTTGTTGAATTATTATTTTGATTGAGCTAAGAATAATGTTTAGAAGTGACAATAAAAATAATAAAAGAAATAAATCTTAATTACTAATTGACAATATATATAACTACGTTTATATTTGTACTTATGCATTTACATTTTATTCATTTTGATACTTATTCCAAATAAAATTGAATATAAGTATTTACACATAGAAATATCGGTTAAATCTTTATAAATATGGATTTATAAGATAATGGAAGGGAGGGATGAGAAGGAAAAAGCCAGAGGTAGTGTTTTGGTTTTTGACAAATGAGAGTGCCGTTGGGAAGACATTTGAAAACGAAGACGGATGCATCGAATCTAAGTAAGTAAAGATTAATATGCATAAAGACGAATGTCTTTGTCTGTCAATATAAAGATCAGACTCAGACTCAGACTCAGACTCAGCAGCAAACAAATAAATATTAAATAGTAACGGTCGGTTATCCTTCCTCAAACAAACGGAAACGGCTCTATTTTTTTGAAGCGAGCGAGTGAGGTCAGCCCGCGTCTGCGTCTCACTCTAAATTTTGAAATGTCTTTTAAAAAGTTTTTTTTTAATATATATTAATAATTTATCCTCGGTAAACGAGCTCTTCTTTCTGTTCTGTTCCTCTGCGTCTATTTTTGAACCTCTTCCAATCTTTTCTGTTTTTCAAAACCATCTCTTATGAATCCAATCACGCTTCTCTGATTGAATAGATCCTGATCCATCCTTCTTCCAAGTCAATGGGTACCTGTCTCAGCAAGAAAACACCTTCTTCTCCTTTGAAACAACCCACACCACCACCACAACCACAACCACAACCAAACCACGTCGTACTACATCCGGTCAAGTCTTGTAAAAATGACACGGTCGATAAGGTGGAGGATAAGGAGCAGAAGCAGAAGAAGATGATGCTTGAGGAAGCAGATCCTAGAGTTGAAGCACCCAGAAAAGTGGAAGAAGGAGATGAGAGGGTGGTGAAGAAGAAGGAGGTGTTTGTAATCAAACACAGGAAGAGCCATGATAGAGAAAGAAGTGCGGAAGTGGAAGAGAGTGGGGGTCATGATAAAATTGATGACATGGGGAAAGTGAGGACAACGGAGGACGAGGTGGAGGACGAGGTGGACGCCATTCTCATCCAATGTGGAAGGCTCAGCCGTAGCAACTCCTCTGGTGCCGGAAAGACTATTTCTTCTTCTGGTAGGAAGTACAGTGGTTCCAAAAGGAGTTTCGATTTCGACCAAGAAGGCAGCGACCTTGCAGCTGCTGGTGATGACGATGATGTTACGGATGAGAAGAGGCAGCACCGCCAGCGTAACCGTCAACGTCAATCTCCTCAGGGAAGGAGGCGGACGCGGACACCCAGTAGGGAAAGAGAGCAGAATCAGCGATCAGGAAGCAGAGAGAGAGGTAATGGAAGACGTGTGAGTAGATCGCCTGGTAGGAGATCCGAAGGAGTAACCACAACTGCTACCCCAATCATGACTAGTAATAGCTCTAGTGATAGTCATAACGTTGCTTCAGGCAGTGTGAAAAGACCAGCCAAGATGGTATCTGTTCCTCCAACTGTATCGTCCCTGGCGATGGATAAGAGCAACGAATCACAAGCAGCAGTAGCTGGTTCAAGTTCAAACACTATCAAACGTATATCTGTGAAAAGAGGTGTTGAGGCCGCGGGCCATAGAAGTTCCGCGTCCCCACGTTCTCAGTCTCCTGCTAGACCGATTGCTAATGGCAGCAACAATCAGCAGCCTTCGCTTAGCAGGAGCTCATCTAGGAAAGCTGAACATTCGCCCTACAGGAGAAACCCATTGACTGATATTGACACCAACGTTCTCCCACCACCCACTGCCAACAAGCCTACAGGGACCAACAACTCACTAACCAAAGCCAAGGATGTTCAGACTCAGGTATATATTTCATGCTTCCATTATTATTGCAAACTCAGGAGATGTCAAATTTTATGTCTTTTGAATTCGGATGCAGAAAGCAAGTTATGAGACGGCCAACAGAGCCATTACTAATTCCACCAAGGTTGCCAAGGAACAGCCCACGGAAGAATTTAATGCCGTTTTGACCACCACTGTCGTACCCGAAAGCTTGAATCCTCACAGCTCATCAAGAAGCAGGTCTGCTAGGCAATCTCGGGACCTAGACTTCAATCCTGAAGCTTTATTGAACCCACCACCATCTTCCTACACTGCACTTTTGCTTCAAGATATCCACAATTTCCACCAAAAGAACAACACAAACACCCCTTCTTTCTCACTTCCACCATGCGTTTCCAAGGCTTGCTCTATCCTTGAAGCAGTTGCAGACCTTAACTCCAGCACAAGCTCAAATCTTTCAGACCCCAAACCTTCTGATGACAAAAGAAGCCATGTTGCAGCAGTTGCAAATCTTGTTGGAAAGAAAGTGTCAGAGGTCAAAGAACCATTTGTAGAATCTGAAATACTTTCAACTGATGATATAATGGAGCCTAGCTTTCACAAGTATGTGACAGTGAGGAGGGGCGGTACCACCTTATGTGGTGGTGAAGATATGGATGGCCAAGAATCCTCTGGCAGCAATAGCTTTGTAGGCTGCAGCCAACAGCACTGGGGTGTTTCTGCCTCCTCGTGGGAACCCAATTCTGCAGATTCGACAGATCGTTGGACTTCCAGATCTAATCACAAAGAGGATGATGAGAAGAGTCCACTGGGATTCCAAAGGCATACAACACCTGAACCGGGCCGCAATATGGAGGAAGCCAGGAGAGGATTCAGTGGGCAAAGGACAGGAATTGGACGTGGAAGAGTTGGCACTGCAAGAAATGTCCAAGCGTCTCCTGTTGTTGTCGCAGCAAGTGCTTCAACCTAAGTCGTCCTCTAGCCGACTTACAGAGATGTGATTGTTGTTTCTCATATACTCAGCTCAAGTTTTCAGTTGTGTACATCTTGGATTGTTGGAAGTTGCAAACTTACAACTAATTGTTCTGGATTTCGGTTGATTGAAAGAGATTCATTTTTCTCATCTCCTTTGCCATGTTAATTTTTTGTTTCCTAATCTTTCTTCCAAATTCCAATCATTAGTCATTAAATAAAATGATAGCTCAATTCCATCCTTACAGGAAAAAAGCCCTTTTTCATGGTTTTTTTTTCAGTTCTCTGACGGACTTGCAACTTCAGTCTAAAGTTGTTTAGAAATACGTGAATCAAGTAATGTTCTTTGTTAATAGGCAGTAACTCTTCTCTTTCACAAACATTGTTTGACTATAATGGAGCCACCATCCATTCTTCCACTCTTAAAACAGAAAAATTCAAGCTCTTCTCATTTCAAAGTTCTGAAATGAAGCGCTTTTCAAGCTTTAAGTTTCCACTGAAGGACACAAGAAAGAGCAAGCAACAGGAAGAGGTCTTAACAAATTATCATGACGCCATTACAATTATTCCAAAACTTTCCTGCATTACAAAGCCAAAGCCAATCTAAGCAACTTACAACACTATTAGAGCAGGCTATTTTGAAAATTTCATGAAGCAGTAGCTCGTTCAGTTTTAAACCTTAGCCATCACAGAAGTCCAACCGTGTGTCCAAATGTTTGCAGAACTAAATCCTTTAGCCCTTCATAGAGATTGCTTTCACTCTTACAGATGGAATAACGGATCCACCGAAACTGAGAACCCAACATGTAGGCAATAATTGATGCAAATCCTATACACTGGTTCCAAGCATAAGAGGTATAGTCCTAACATAGAAGTTACTTGAGGAAATGACTCAGTGCTTGACCAACTTCACCCTGACATCACTCAACCATTTCAAGTCACATTCATAGATTATAGATACATGATAACTTCTGAAGATAGCAATATAGGATTTCAGTGATTCCTGACCATATTAGCAATCCATGGCTAAAGTTTCATTCTTACTCTTGTCAACTTGATTCTTCAATTCATTATAGACGTATCCTATTAATGCTCTCAGTACAGAAGCATGGCACCAGAATCAAAAGACGAACTCTATGATGTCTGCTTAGCTTATCTATGGACCAAAACTGATCACTGTTTCACTCAATGCTCTTGCGGTAATTAACCATGTATATTGCAGCCACAGTAATGGAAGCCCCAACCAGTTGCAAAGGTGAGAAGGTCTCACTAAGATATAGAAACCTGGAATTAGAAATATGAATATTAGGAATGCACTATTTACAAGCTGTAGCTGCCATAACAGACCAGACAGTTTGTGTTTGAAGTATCTTACCCAAAGATTGAAGCAAACATGGGGGTTAGAAAGGTCAGGGAACTAAGCATCGTTAAGCTTCCTGAAAAATTAACTATCCAAATTAGTTTGAACAATAAATCTAAAGTTAAACTCGAAGTATTGTGTACAGCAGAACGGGGAGTATGAAAAAGTCGATGGTGACATACTGTAGAGAACTTTAGTTTAGATTAAGAAAAGAAGACAAGCAAAAAAGGGAAAAATTCAAAATTGAATTTCAGTAGGCTCAACCTTTTGTTGCATTGTAAAAGTAAACCCCATAACTGATGGCACTACCAAAAATTGATGTATATAGGAGGGCCAATATATCAGTTGTTGTAAGCTCCTTAAGGCTTCCCTCAAAAGCAGGATCATGATTGAGAAAGGAGATAAGCAAGAGAGGAAGACCTCCGATAACCATGTGCTGCAACAAGAATTGCAAGAGAGACGTTACGCCATTACTTTGCTTGGCTTAAATTCATCAGAATACAGAATAAGTTAATTAAAAGTAGAACAAAATTCAAAGACCAAAATCCACAGTAGTGTTGAATACAGGAACATGTATGGAAGTTGAGTACAATAATTTGTGATTTGCAATCCAATTAAAGCCTCCAAAGAGTAAAGCCACTACCACTTAGATTACAGAGAAAGAGAGAAGAATAATTTTTAGTAATGATAATAGGTTATGAGTTCTGAGAGGAATTGAAGAGACAATCACTGTACCAACCAAGTTTCAATTACCAATTCATCAGCCGTCTCTTTCCTACCACGATAGAACTAGACAGGAAGTCCAGATGTAGAAATATTGAAATAAATTCAGATTCAATGTTACCCAATGCCGGGAAAATTCTGTATCTCTAACTGACAATATTGACACATGGCCATAGCCATGCCCCTGTAGAGTAAAAAGATATAATCATGAAAATTTCCATTACTAAAACATTAGTTTCACAGTATTACCATCTACAATTGCACTGAGACATGGATATAAAGTTCTATAAAAGAACATCTATAAGCTCTAGGTCTGCTCATAAGAGATAAATCTTGGGTGGATGTCATGGATTAGGATAGCCTACCCATCCAGTTGCCATTACAGGATCAGAGTACTTTGTAACCCAGCGAACCATGACCGTACCAACAGCCATGCTCTGAGCTGCAAGAAGCATCCACCATTCTCCGCTTCCCCATAGAGAAAAATTATTCTCATCAAAAGTCAATGTTGGTACCTAGAGAGGCAAGTATATCCCTAGTTGCAATCAGATGCAAATAATTGTTAACCAAGAATATATTTTCACTTGCATAGTAGCCACTAAGCTGTAAATTGATTATAATACCTCAAGAACAGAACAGAACCAGCAAATACTTGTAAGCATCTGAGTCTAATAGAATTCCTGATTGATAAAGCTATCAATAATGCTCCAAGAAGGACAATATTAGAGGGGATCTGTAGTTTTATCATCTGATTAAACAAACATTTTCCTTTTGTATTATATTGACAAAGTCTACTTCACATGTGTGACAAAAATGAGATCTACCACATTTTTTTATGTTTTAACCAAAACTAGTGAGATGTTTTAAGATGTTGAAACGAAATCATAGCATCCAAATATCGATCACTGAAATATGAAGGCTGAAGAGATTATTTTGAGTGGTTACCTCGAGAAGTACAAGTCCTATTACACCAAGAACAAGTCCTGCAACTCCAACAAACCCTATGGACTCACCAAATAATAATGCTGCAAGTATTGCAACTGTCAAGGGTTGCGAATCAATTATAACCTGAAGTAAACAGAAAACATGGATTCTCATTAGTTTGAAAAGACTCACCAAAATAAATTTCTATAATCAAATCAACCATTCTTGTATCTCCTTCTCTCCGATAAAGTACCAGCTCTACTTTTTAGGGCTGAATTGAATTGATAGCAAGATATTCACCTCCAAGATAAAATTGAGTTTCTTCTCTTTAGACTTTTAATTCAACGCTTCTTTCCTGACTGACTATGGTACTCGTTATTGGACCAATTACTTTCCAAAATTCAACAGTTGTGTTGGTTCATATATTGGTCCAAGTACCCTTATTCCCACGCAAAAGGAAACTAAGATGAAGTTGAAGTTGAATTCCGGTTAACATGTGTAAAGAAGCAAACATACACTGCCCAAACCTGCTGTTGTCCTCTGCAAGCCTTCCGCAAGAAACCCCTGTGATTTTCACACCAAAAAAAAAGCATACTTTAAACAAAATTTCGGATGAAAATCAACAAATATATATATTTATCTGTAGAGAACAACAAGAACAAATAATGGAAGCTTGTGGCGTACCTGAAAGAAGGTCGCGTCAACAAGGGCAAAGAGAAAGATGGAAAGCCAAGCAGTGAAACCAGAGGGCATGGGCCTGCCATTGGAGACAGCAAATGCAACCAAAAGGAAACCAGCAGGAATTAGACGAAAAGAGGCCACAAAGAAAGGGCCTACCATTGGCAACACCTCCTTCATAGCCACCATTGCAGTTCCCCAAAAGAAGAATGGACTCACCAACACTCCAGCCTCCATTGCCCTTTTCAGTACATCCAATTCCACTGCATCTTTAGCATCCTCTTGTCCTTCTTCTTTTTGTTTAAGACTGCCATTACTAAACGCCGCTGAACCTTCTGTTTCAGAAGAGACAACACACTCGACATCCAGGCCCGTCCCGACGCAATCAATACGATCCTGTTGATCAATGGCGGCGGTTGATGATTCTTCCGTGTTTCTACTGCTAGTGGTGCAATTGGCAATAAGGAACTCACCCCTCCTTCCTTTACGATGATAAGAAGAAGAGAGTGATGCATAGAAGTTGAAAGCATTCCCGTTACGGGTTGCTTCCTGACATGAATTATGAACAACATGTAAACCATTTCGTAAAGAAGAAGAAAAAGAAGTGGTCTTCATAGAATTAAAAAGTTGGGAAGTTGGTGCAGAGCAGGATAAACAAGGGGAAGACATCATTCCCCTCATCACCTCACCAAATTTTATGTTATGTTAGTTCTTCAGACTCACATAGAGAGACACCTTCAATCAGATATCAGAATAACCGGTGGTGAATCTGAAGCCCACGTGAGCTTGAAGTGTCTTGTCCGCTCTCTCCCTCTCCCTCTCTCTCTCTCTCTCTCTCTCAATCTGATAATTATTAAATATATTTGTTATAAATTCTTTAACGACCTAGACGATTTTTGTTTTTACATGTTCATTTTTTTCTGAGTTTTCGTATTTTGTATAATTCAAATTCGAATTCTTTGATACTTTATTACTTTTTTATCATTCGAATATTGATGCTTTTTTAAAGATAAAGAGATATTATATTTCGTTATATTTTAGTTTTAAAATATTTTTTTAAAAGTCAAGTTATATTATATCTTTATTTATTTATGTATTTATTGTAATTTTATTTACATAATAATTTAGCATGCTAGTTTTACTTATTTACTCTTTTAACCTATATCACTCTTTTATTGTCACATCTACATATGGGTCTACCAGAAATAGCCTCTCTACTATATAAGGATAAGGCTACATACTATCAGACCTCCATAGATCCTGCTTTATTGTAGGATTTTAGACTGGGTGTGATGATGATGATGATAATGATCTATTATAAATTATAATAGACAATTTTCATTTAGTTAAATGAAAATGAAATAAATTATAATATGGATACCATCTCTAATGCATATGAATTTGATACCTTCAAATATGAGTAAATATATGTACAATAAAATTTTAATTGTGATTCTCACTAAGTTGATATCAATTATTCATAATGTATTAGTATGAAAATAGTTTCTCTACTAGTTAAGGGTAACGTTGTATATTACTAAACCTCTTTAGATCCCGTTTTCATTGGATTGTTATTGTATAATGTATTAGCCTATTGTGTAAAGGTTTATATCATATATCTCCCTTTTATAAGAATTCAACCTACTCTGTTTTTGGTCAACTAATTTAGGCGAGCCTTGATGTGATATGTATATCTGATGTGATAAGGACTAAGTATTGTTACTAACAAAATTTCTATTACTTAATTTAAAAATAAATAATTTATTTAAAATAGATAGGATTAATTGAACTAAAAATACTAATACAAAATAACAAAACCGAAGTAAATAATGAGAAAGAAGCAATCCATTAATAAACAAGATCCAATCGAAGAATATCTTAAAACCTTTATGTCTATATTTATCTTGATTCAATGATTAACCCTAATTTCTTAGACCAGTAGAAATTTCAAAGTTACAACCATATTCTTTTTCAAGAAACACAACCCCTATCCTTAAGTTGATTAATTGATTTTTGTTCTAATCAAAAGCCTTATGAATACATTAATTCGTTTTATGATTTCCTATTTTAGATTTGATTCTAATTTAGAAGATTTATAAAGTCCTATCTTTACGATCCCATGTTTATTATTCATGTCATAATCTATTCATACACATGATTTCTCAATTCCTATATAAAATTAGTTGAAGCAATACGAGAGGGCTTTCTTACACCAACTATTTGACCTCTTTTGAATTGAGTCAATGAGAGATGCATAACTAGAAAATGATAGCTTCCTAGTTATTATAGCAGTAACTAAATATTTAAAAGGAATTTTTTCTTTTTTGAAGCCTTTAATTATAGTTAAAAAAATCCTAAATTTCACTGGAGCTTGTTGATATGTAAAAACTACTTTAATGGGATTGTAATCTATATATGTTTTTTAACTACTCCAAAGATGTAACGTCTGACTCTCTGAATCCTTTTGTATTGGTCTGTACTTGGAGATACTACTGTATATTGATATATACATAGTTGTATATGAGTTCAAAAATGTATTTGAATCTTTTCGATATATATGCCAGTGATATATAATGTTATATGCTCTTACATAAGCTTAGAGTTCATCAGTATGTGAAATCTTGAGATTTCTGACATATAAACTTCTAAGTGTCTAAAACTGAGTCCATTAGATGGATATGATATGACTATAGTGGGCGAGTTAAATGTGTTCTAATATCTTAGAGATGATTAGACATGATTTATAGGCTTATTAGACACTTAGAAAGCTTAATTAGAAAAGTTGATATATATAAGAGCTTATTTGCAAATTGTTAAAAGTTAAGGGACATAAAATGTAATTTTATAAAATTAAGGGGTTTAATTATAATTTTCAAAACTTTGAGGACCAAAATGAAAATAAAATTTTTGGTCATTCTCAAATTTTAGGCTTAACTGCAATTTTAGGAAAAGTTTGGAGGGTATAATGGTAATTTCAAATAAGCTAAAAGCAAAAAGGTAATTTCACCATGTTTGGACAAAGAAGAGTCAACATTCTAGACACCTGCCGATCCACCGGCCGTAATGTGAAGTAGTAGCCCTATGAAGT
>JANSVA010000007.1:789489-806199 GCA_025504915.1 Erythroxylum reticulatum
ATAAGTGCAGGAAATAAATAAATATTGAAAAATTGAAATGAGTAAGGAGAAGAATGTTTAGATCTCACAACACTTCCATAGGACTCAACACTTCAACTAGACCTTAAGCTGGAAATAAAGAATTAGCCGTTCATGGCTGTTTTTTAACTAAAAAAATGAACGTTGCTTCCCATCCCCCCGAAACCAACAGCCCTCCTGCCTTATATAAGAGAAGAACGTTTCCTCCTCTTCCCAAAAAGAACCCAGCTATCTCTTAAACCCAATAAGTGATAAGGAGATAAAATCCTCAGCTCCTTTCGTTGATTCTCGCTAGTGACCCCCATCCACTTTCAAAACAAAATGGTTGTTTTCTTTTTTTCTTTTCTTTCTTTTTTTTTGACTTCCCAGGAGATAGAACAGCTCCTATGATTTTGAACTCCATTTAAAATATTCTGGATAAGCCCAAATAATCGAAAAATCTGCAAACCTTCCTTAACTGTCCAAAATAACAGAGAGAAAATAAATCCATCAAAAACATCAAAATATCTTGCATTAAAAACGTAATTTCTGCCAAATATAAAATAAAAATATCATCTTATCAACTAAGTATACAATGTTTTCATCTTCATCTCCTTCCTCGTAGCCTTCTCCTTGAAGTTTCCTCTTTTACACAAAGATTTTCATCAAACCTTCTCCAAAGCCTCACTTTGTTTTTATCTATTCATTTCCACTTCCACTTTGTTGTTTCCTTCATTTGCATTAAGAAAAACCGAAGCTTGCCAACTTTTACAAGGTATATGTGAGTTGTATGAAAATTAGGAATTCTTGAGGTTTCAACAAATTTGGAGTTTTGTCAATTAAGTATCTTGTTAATCCTTTAGAGTTATTAGTTTATGAAGCAAAAATGGTGATTTACTGACATTACACATTCATGAGAAAAAACAGACATTTTCATTTATAATGTGTATATGAGAGGAATATATTGATTTTTTTGTGTGTTTTGATGATCAAAAATGTTATAATATATAATAGAAATGATTTTGGAGTTGAAAGATCAAGGGAAACGTGTATGAAATTAGTGCAGAAATTCATGAAAGATGATAGTTATATATGCTCTTCTTTACAGTGGATATACGTAGGTGTTGATCACTACATATATGTGTGTGTAATTGTTGGGGTGTTTTTGTAACGAATTGGAAATGAATTTAGACTTAAGACATAGGTGTATGGTGATGCTAGAGATGAGAATGAATTATTAAAATGGTAGTTAGAGGAAGGAAACGAGGTGAATGTAGAAAAGGAATATGCAGAAAAATGTAAAGGAGATGAAGAAAGTGCAAAAGAAAAATTTGTGATATGCATGAATGAATTTTCTGTTTTGATGGATGTGTTTTAATATGGAATTTAGAGTTGTTGTGAATGATTATACTATAATGAGAGTTGAAAAATGAAGAGAAAGTGGAAAAGCTACAAAGATGAAAGAAAATGCGGCAGTGGAAGTTGGAAACACTGAAGTGAAGAAGTGAATGTTTTTTTTTTCTATTTTTTGACATTGGTGTAAATTCTTGATTTTTGATATGTTTTGAATATATTGGGTTGTACGGAAGTCAAAAATGGAGATAGATGAGTTAGAGAAGTGGTTTTAGAAGGAATGAAAGAGGAGAAGAAAAAGACGAAAAAGAAGAAGAGAAAAACTAGGTTTTGGAAGAAGGAAGTCGTGATCGTGCTTCAGCACAAAGCACGATTGTGACTCTTCAGGATGAATTCACTTTTAGCACGATCGCGACTCTGATGTTTATTAGAGGGAGTTATTTTTTTCGAACATCCCTTGATCTTTTGGCTATATCTTCTTCTCTATACATCTAATTGACATGAGACTTAAATCAATAAATTCATAAGACATTGTTCTTCATCTCAACCAAAAATAATAGCCATCTAAAATGGATTGATTGATGAATTAAGATGAAAATGTTGATTGTTCTGGATCGTAGCCATTTGAAATCATTTGAGTGAGATTGAATGAAAAATCTGTGACAGGTTTGAGTGGGTGTGCACAGCCGTGCGTTAAGGTAGCATGACTGTGACTTTTTGGATTGACATAATTAAGTTGGGACTCACGGTTGTGCATATGGATTGCACGGCCGTGACTTATTTTATTAAAGATCCAAAAGTGTCGAGAGCCATTTTCTCACTAAACATCCTTTCTTCTTTTTCCTATAACTTCTTCTATAGTCATCTAAATGGAATGATTCTTAATTTGGAGTAAACTAAAGACATAAAGGTACAAATTTGCTAAAGAGATCAAATTTTTATTCTATCTTTAGAATTCCAAATTTTTGAATTAACGTTGATTACAGAATACTATTTTAGTTTATGAACAATCAGAAATAAATGGAATATAACTTTCTGATTTCTGAACGAAATTGAATGATCATGGTGTCATTAAAAACTTAAAAGATAGGAGAACAACTTTTAAGAAGAAATTGTTATCAAATTACTTCATTTTCATGGTCAGATTAATCATGCACTATAGACCCAAAGGTCTGTTTTAGGAAAAACCTAAATTTGACCAAATGAGTTATGAAATTAGATTCTAATGGTTTTATTGAGATATAAATCATAAGTATAAATGATGCTTATGCAAGATTGGAAATATGAATGTTTACATGACGAGGATAATAAAGTGATACCCGGGATTATCATGAACATGCATTGTGCATCTTACATATACATACATGTGCATTAATAAACACTGATAATTGTGCAAATTGTGATATGTGTTTATTATGTGATATAGAGGAGCAATTGGAACGTCAACATCCAAACATTGTCGAAACTTTGAGGTATTAGCTTCGGGAGCGACATGTGAGTAACCTAGACCTAATTACTTGTTTGCTTTATATTATGTTTGAATTATTGAATGAATATGAATTGATTGTGTTGATTCCAGACAATGAAGGTCTGATGATTCTGATGTATGAATGAGATATTAAGGTGCTACTTGTATGTGAATGTGACAAAATATATGTTACTCAACGATGTTGTTGAATGCCGAACCTTGGGTTCGATAGAAAATGTGATTTAAATGTAAATGTGTAAGTATGTGAATGGTTGATTGATGCATTCCATACATGAATGCATGATCAAATAATGAGAGTTGTGATCAGAGTAGCTACCAAAAATGAGCTAAAAACTCCAAATGTGATTAAGAGCTAAAGGTCCATTATGTAAAATGAGCCATGTATCCCCAACGGATAAGGGACATTATAAATGAGCCCGATACTACAATGGTTATGGGACAATTTTAGGCACTCAGTCACAATAATGAAATAAATGGAAAAAGAGTCACATGAGTATTTCATATATATTTTAATAAGTGTGTTTCATTGTTTGAATGCAAAATTGTCTTACCCTTGAATGAGAATGTGATATGTGATGAATTTTACAAAAATGCAAAGATGTTAATTATTTGTTATATGTTTGTTGTTATGCATGAATTGAGTGGACCACTGATGATTCTTACCTCATTGAGTTCGCAAAACTCACTCAAAATTGCATGTTGACTTTTCAGGACCGAGAGATGACTTTAGCTATTGAGAGATGTATAAGCAGTGTAAACTTGTATTTTTGGGAAAAGAAGAAATGACTCAAAAGTCGGTCAATTAGGAATGGATTGATTAAATAGATTTTGTGTATTTCCTCTTTCATTTAGCACTTTTTGTATTAGGCTATGATGATGTATATGTATGGATGTTGAAAGATACAGTGTATAACATTCAGTTTTATGAAATGAAATGAGGAAAAAGTTGGTTTTAAAAAATTGTGATTTTCTTGATGATGTTTCATAAAAGAATAAAGATAGATAATGCCATGTTAAATGAGTGTTATGATTGGACATAGTGCGCCATTATCATAGGTTATGTACTGAAATGCCTGAAGGGTGTTCCAGTATGTACCCTATGGTGGCGGGACGCTACACAATGACTCCCAATTCACTAGACAATTTTGCTAATTAGATCTTATCAATAGGACGACGTTGCGTGGAGTCAATATGCAAAGACAACTTGTTGTTCATTGCAATATTCATGCATTGCAACTCAGATCCTTTAACTTTACCTTTTTTTCTTATACTGGTATTATAATCTGACAATAAAAGAATAATGATAAGAAAAAACACATTAAACATGTAAATATGTATTTGAACATAATTGTAAATATAGGTGGTTAATAATAACATACCTGAAGATCCCTCAGTACTAGTTGAGGTAGATATAGGTTGTTGTTGACTGCCTTCATCGATAGGGTCAAATTGATTTAGTTGTTGAGGGGGAGGAATATCTTCGGTGGTTGCCACGCTTTTTCCTTTATTTCTACTAGGTCCCATTATATTGAATATCTATAAGTGAAATGTCAACATAACACATAATCTTTACTTGAACATCAACATTTCACATGAATATAAGTTAAACACAAGTCAAAACTAAACATTCAGCATAAACATAAATCAAACACCAACATTCTGCATAAACATAAGTAAAATATTTACAATACACATTCATTCATCCTGAATAAACATAAGTAAAACATCAACAACATAACTTAAATATAAACATAACATTTCAAACAATATAAACAATTCATTTACATTCAATCATCATAATCAAGATTTTGAAAATCATCATCATTAATTACATTATGATTGGATTCTTCATCACTAATATATTTGGCCAAAGTATCATCATTGTCATTTAATTCATCCTGATTATAGTTTTCATTTGTTTGATTGAAAATTTGGATTGGACTTCATCTAGTTGTACTATGTTTGGATTAACATCTCTCCTATGGAATGATGATATATCTACATCTTCTATTTGAATGGCTTCATTATTGAACTCCAATCCAATCTCTTGATAAACTTCATCTGCATCCTCATTGAATTGACTATTATCCCTTTCATAAAAATCGAAGACATTTTGGTGTTGAAACTTTTTAACAACCTTCCAATTTCTACCCAATATAATATTGTTGAGTTAGAAAACTTGCTTCAATTGACTTGAAAGGAAAAAAGGATCATTATCATACCATTTCTTACTAACATTAATGCTAGTAATATTCTCATTCACTTTCATGTCAATAAGATTAAACCATTTGCACTTAGAACAACATTCTTATCCTTTCGGTAATATGAGTAATATGAAGTACTCATATTACTGAAAGGATTAAATCTCTAACATTGGATTCTCCGAGCCCTTTTGTATTGGTCTGCATTTAGAGATACTACTGTATATTGATATCTACATGGTTGTATATGAGTTCAAAATGTATTTGAATCCTTTTAATATATATGCTAGTGATATATAATGTTATATGCCCTTATATAAACTTAGAGTTCATTAGTATGCAAAAATCTTGGAGATTTCCGACATATAAGCTTCTAAGTGTGTAAAACTGAGTCCATTGGATGGATGTGGCCATGGTGGTCGAATTAAATGTGTTATAATTCCTCACAGTTGATTATACATGATTTATAGATTTATTGGACACTTAGAAAGCTTAATTGAAAAAGTTGATGTACATGAGGGCTTATTTATAAATTGTCAAAATTTAAGGGACTTAAATGTAATCTTTCAATTTTTGGAGGACCAATATGAAATTTTATAAAGTTGAGGGGCTTAATTATAGTTTTCAAAAGTTTGGGACCAAAATGAAAATATAATTTTGATCATTCTCAAATTTTGGGCTTAATTGCAAATTTAGGAAAAGTTTGGAGGGTATCATGGTAATTTCACATAAGCTAAGGGCAAAAACGTAATTTTATCATGTTTACGCAAAGAAGAGTCAACATTCTACATCATTCTTTCTTGTGTGGCCATGCACCCCACCATTAAATATTAAAAACACTTTGTTTTAATTGAAAGAAAGGAGAAAAAACGAGAAGAGAGGAGGAGAAGAACACCATTCGGCCATCACCAAATTTCCACCATTTTCATTTTAGTATCCAACCCAAACCGAGGTGTTCTAAGTTAATTTGGGATTAAGGAACTCAATATATCATTAGATTTGAGAAATTCTCAAAGGATTTTAAGATATCACCAAAGGAAAGTTTAGGTAAATTTTGTCTCATCCCTCTCTACATTATGATTTTAAGTTTGGTGTTAAGATATGTTGTTCTCCATGCTTGAAAATTCATGAAACATGGTTTAGATGAATGAAATGAGTCATGGAGAAGTCTCCTTAAGCCAAAATCAAGATGCCCTCTCTTTGGTGAAAGATTGTGAAAATTTGAATATCTTTTGAAATTGATGGTTTGAAAAATGAAGAAGATGTATATTGGATAAGGCTTGGCCCAAATGATCGGGGAAGAAAGGGACTAATGTAATGAGTTGTATAATTATGATGAATATGGCTTAAATGAAGGGAATTGGATTGAATGGAGTGGTAAAATGTGTTGTTGTTTTGGAAGGTCTTGTTATATAACAAGATAGGAGCATGAATTACTATGATAGTCTTGAAAATATGACTTGAAAGTCATGCAAATTAGGTGTTTAATAAAATTCATAAGTGAACTTGGCTTAGGATTTAAGGATTGTACTGGTGTGCATTGGAAAAAGGCTTTCATGTTTACTTAGAGTAAACTTGAATTTTTTCTTAGATTGATGAGTAGTGGCCTAATGTGCTTGAATAAAAATGTGCTTAATTATGCTTTGAAATGTGTAAGTATTGGATTAAAGGCATTAAATGCCTTGGAAAATGCAAAAGAAAGCTTATATGAATAATAAGGGAAGTAACCACGTGAAAAGCTTAATGGCCGAATCCTATAGCTTAAAGATAGTGATATTGTGTTTTATACACTTATGTGCTAGTGTATGAATATGAGATACATATTTGAGTAGTAAATACATTGTATATTTATATGTATAAAGGCTCGGGAGCTATGGATCAAGGAGCTTATACCGAGAATTGTTGAAGTCAAGGGAGTGTACAACTTCTTTTGAGGTGAGTTGGGAAAACCATATCTCTCAAATGAGATTAGGACATCTCAAGACATGCACGATAACTTGTATGTAAATTTTGAACCTAGGTAATGTATAGTAGAATTGAATCTCAAATGGATGCTAATATACTTGTGTATTTAATAAACGATATTGTTTTGAATAACTCTTTGCACTTAGAGTGCAACTGATGTTTTTATTACTTATTTTAAGAAATGATATTGTTTTCAACAAACCTGTACTTGAAGTGTAAAAGACAATGTTTTGTTTTCTGAAACTATATTTTTGAACAACTTTGCACTTAAAGTGCAAAAGAAGACTTTTATTGAATGAAATAATGTTTTGAAATTTACATATGCATAACTGAGTCATGTATACTGCGTGTATGTGTTCTCTTTTGGCATAAAGTCATGACAAGGTTCCATTTTATTAGTTGGACCGATAAATAAAGGCATAGTACCTTACTTGATTTTATTACTTAATATTTGTATATGATTTTTGTGATTGGTGAGGTAACAATTAGCCATTCGTGTGCTAAGCACAACAGATTAAGCGAACCCCATACCTTTTACGGTAGTACATAAAAGTCGAGTCCTCATATCGACACCTTTCTACGGAACTTACTGATGATTGCATCCTAGAGGTCTAGTCACTAATGAGGTCATCACCTAGGGTCATAACGCTCTTGTCAATCGTATTCTGGACTCACTATAGATGAAAATCGAGCCAATACGAGAATCGATGGATGTGTACACTAGTTTGGCCGACTAATGGTGACACACATGACTGTTTTGGCCTATTATGATATCTGGCTTCCCGACAAGATTATATTTATACATGTGATGATTTTCTACTCTTATGTACTGGAACTGGAGCCTATGTTTATTAGATGAGTGATTAATAGGCCACACCTATGTGGTTCTTAACCAGTATATGTTGAGTCATAGGCTAGGCCTATGTGTTTCTATGTCATATATGTTCACTTCATAGGTGGTTGTGCGCATGCTAGATGCGTGAAAAACCCTTCTTTAAGTTATCTAGACCATTTTGGTGTGCACTGGGTTCTGTTTACATTATATGTTTTTCCTACTTACTGAGTATATAGTGTACTCACCCCTTTTGCTTTCCAACTATGTAGGTTAATTTTGTGAGTTTGAAGCTCTGAGTGGATTTTGTGGTCTTTTGACATTTTCGGGGCATTACTGCATGTGGGTAGTCTCTGTTTCGTACTTTTGTTATATGGTGGCTCATGAACTGTTTTTATTAAGTTGGTTATTTAGATATGCTTTATGATTTTGTAAATTAACTCTTGACTGCCTTATGGTTCATAAATGACCTTATGTATGAACCTTTTGTACTGCTGTTGAGATTGCTTTTGACTGGACTTAAAAGTCCAAAAGTTGTGGTAGAGTTTTAATGTAATACAAAAGTGCGTTTAAAACTAATTTACAAGTATTTTAATTGAGTTTTGGGATTTTCAAAATACAGTCGTTGTGTTGTCTAAATGTTTTCAAAGGATATTTAGTTAGCCTTACATAGTGGGGTTAAGGGTACTGTGAATATCCTTAGCCTGGGTATGCGGTGGTTGTCATGTGTCTGATGTGGTTCCAGGTCGTGAAAAAATCCATCTGAGGCCAATCCAAGTTGAACATTATGACAATCCTATGCAAACAATGGAAACTTTCTACCAAATTCTTTTCATGCCATTGTGTTTGCTAGATGACGTATAATGTTATCATCAATGCATTTGTCTTTATGCCACCTCTTATCCATGGCTGTTTTTCTTGACATAAAAAGTCTTTGTAGTCATAGTTTAATAGGGAAGTATTGAAGGATTTTATTCGGTATCTTTTTTCCTCTCCCATCGTCCACTTGCCACCATGATGTACCATAAATCGAACACTTTCGAACATCTTTACTTTCTTTCCAAAATAGAATACAATCATACTTACATGTATGAATTGAAATAAATCCTAATCTAAGGTTCCTTCATAATTTCTTTGCATCATAGTAAGATTTCAACAATTTGTGTCCAACAGGTAATGCATCGTTCAGTAAATTAATTAACATGTCAAACGACTTGTTACTCTTTATTATAAACCTTTAAATGCAACAACTTGACAAAAAAAGATACTTGTAAGAAATTTGAACACCCTGGATATAATTCTTCTTAAGCAGCTTTCAATAACTTGCCAAAATTATCTTCATTAATATTATCAATCATGTTAGGCATACATGTTTCATTCATAGTCTCCATATAATTCTCATAATTGTCTAACATCTCGTCAGTCCCATCATCACCATCATCATTAACATCACAATTATCTACATCATTGTTATTACTATCATCATAACTTGAACCACAACTTCTACTACAACTTGCTTCCTTACATTCACCATGATAAATCCATGGACTATGGAATTTGTCTATGCCTCGAATTAGCAAGTGATTATATACCACATCTTGACTTTGAAAGTCGACATTTAAGCAATTGATGCAAAGACAACAAATACGATATTCATCACCCATTTGATGTTGTTTAAATTACATAAATCGCTTAACTCTTTCTACGTATTTAGTGGACCATTTCTAATGAGACATCCAACTTTTATCTATCTAGTTATATAATAAAAGAAGATAACTAAATTATTTAATGCATTTCTCATTCAATTTTGCATTACAATAAAAATTACTATTAATTAAGGTATATGGCATTGTTACACCGTATGAATAGAGAAAGCAAGTTCTTGCTATGACTCCTAGCTTTGTGAAATTTTTCACTGATAAACCTCACTGGAACTGCACCACAGGTTTCCAACCTATATACTTATGCTCAATGTTTCAAACAATACCTATATTAAATGCAATTATTACATGACAATAAAAGTTACCACTAATTACAACTTTATGTTAAATCAGTCCTTTATATTATGATCAATGATACTCAGAATATTGCGAGCAACAACATAAAAACAATAACTCATTTGCAATTATAAAAATTGTTTCTCACAAATACTCCAACTAGTAAAGCAAAACATATTGTAAATGGGTTGGACGACTTGCCTAGATCGACAAACAACCAAAAACTACAAAGGAGGATGTCAAACGATTACGGATGCTCTTCAACACAAAATAGAGCCTGCAAAATAAGAGAATTTTGTATTTAATATAATACATTTGTTCTTTATCTTTTTAGTATTAAAAGAAATTATTATTGCCTATTGGTATAATTGGAAATTGCAATACAGTTCATCTTGTATTCATTTATTGGTAATTAAATTGAACTAGATATCCACAATAACTCCAAAATGGCAATTTCAAAACTAAACCAACTTTTGAATGCCATAAGTTCCATATATGACCACTCTAATAGTCATTTATCTAACTTTAATATCCAACTTCAAATTCCATAACAACCAAATTAAAATTCCAACTTAAAATTTCATAATAAGCAATTTCAACTTCAAAGTACCATAATAAGCAATCTCACAACGTCAAATTCCATGCAATTTCAATTTCAATACATCTTAATGAATTTATGTGTGGCTTTTCAACACTTAATGAATTTCATTTTCAACATGCATTTATGCATTTTATGTCTTTTTAGAACTTAATGAATAAATTACATGTACTAACTTATGTTTATAACAAATTCATAGAAAATAATCACAGAGGAACAACAACAATAATAAAAAAAGAAAGTAAGGAAATGAGAGACAATATCAATTTAGAACAGTATAGCTTAACAATCATTCAACATATATCCAAGTCTTAGATGAGAAGAGTAACTACAACCATATATGCATAGCATAGCTTTCATCATTCTAAATTGAGAAAAGAAATGGATGATAAAACTACATCCATATAAAAGCCAAATTACTTAGGAGTTAATTGAACTTCCTAAAGGAGAGAGAGCATTTAAGTCATATGAGTCTATAAGACAAAATTAAAGAAAAATGGTTTGATATACTCAAAATGTGCTTAGTAGCAAAACACTTTCAATAAGAATATCATGTTGATTACAAGAAACTATTCACACTAATTACGTAGCACAATTAGATTTGTAGTTATGTTGGAAACATATAATTCATGGTATATTTATTTGTTTATCAATACCTTAGTTATATTAAAGTTAGACAAGAAAGAAAATTACATGCATTAAAGAAGACTTTATATGCACAATAATTTTCTCCACCATAAAATTAACAAAACTATTCACATTTAACATTATACCAATATGCAGCCATATTTCAAATTTAACAAAACATAATGAATTTAAACTTGAAAACATTCTAAAAAATCATATCAATATCATTCAAGAATTTCTTTGAACACCTAATGTGTAGCCACATATCAACCTAAATTATCAAAAAACTTATTATTTTTCCTTTTTTCAACCACAATAACACATATCCACTACGTTTTAACCATTACCATAAGCAAATAATGCAAAGAACTCAACATTCAGCATAAACATGGCTATTGACATATACATTTGATGTTTATTGTGAGACAAAAAATACAAAAGCAATGCCACTCACCAGTTCGAGACAAAGCCCAAGGAGATGATAGGTGATAGAGACAGGAGAAGAAAGTGCAAAAAATGATGTTGGGGTGTGAATGAGTTTCGACAATGGAGCATCTATGGAGAGGAATGGACGAAAATGAGAAAAAGAGGGCAGAAAAGGGGTGTTTTGCACTTCCACCGTTAAACAGACAGGGATGACGTCACTTGTAGTCAAACAAATGACGTTCAACTTATTTTTTTGTCATTCGTTGCATTTGGTGGTGAAGATAAAATTAGTCGGCAAATCCCAGATTTACCTACCAAATTAAATAAGCATTGAAAATTATGCAACATTTTGCTACCAAACTAGATAAACATCACCAATACTAAACCTTTTTCATAAAAGTTTTTATTTTGTTAAAATGATTAATATGAAGTACTCATATAATAATCAAAATTGTTCACTAATATTTGTTTTATAGTTATATATGCAACCAACATCATTAACATCATGTTTGGAAATTATTAATATTTAATATTGATTACCATTTACAAAAGAATAATGGCAAATATTGTCGCCTCGCTTTTGTTTCTTATAAGTTAATTTAATATTATTTTTCGAACAATATTTTATTTTGCTAAAATGATAAATAAGAAGTGAACATCTGTACAATTAAATTCGTTAACTTAATGTAATATTTAGCAAATTATTTGTACTAAACTTATAATATTATTACAAATCAATATGATTAACTTCTAATATTTTCAAACAATATTATGACTGTCATTGACGTATTATAATAATACTTTTTCTCTATGTGTAATAATAACTATGTCACGCAAAGGTGACAACGAATATGGCAATGTCTTCAACTTGGCAACTATTTTTTTATTTCTAACAATATTGTACTATATTTCTTTCAAAAAATGGAAAACGATCTTGTCTTTAACCTTCCTCTGCATTCACAGTTTTTATTACTACTTTAACGAACCTCTCTTCATTTTCATGTTAGTTTTTAACATTCCTCTACATTCACAGTCCAATAACCATTATCCCCTATCTTGTACTCATTTCCTGTATTGTGGTCATCACCGTCGAAGAACCATCCTTAACTGTATTGGTATTGTTCTTTTTTTTTTCTATTTCCAAACCCTCTATGTTGTGTTAAGTTTAATTTATACCTTTTTAGTGTTTATATTGAGTTCTTAATTCTGCATTTGTTGTATGGGTTGTGTTTCGAAGATGATTTATTGTCTTCCTTTGTTAGTTATATATGGGTTGACTAGTTGATGAAAGGTCTGAAAGAGTATTTAACTTTTTTTAATTTGTATTAATAGTAATATATCCTAATATAGATAATACTATATTTTTGTACATAAAGAATATGGTCATGAGTAATCTACTTTAAATTCTAAAATTTTGATATGATACAAAGGGTAAATAGATTACTATTATTTTAATAAGGGTAACATTCATCTCATTAGGCAGATTGAAGATGTATACATATGAAACTGTAGTATTTTAACTTATCATCGAAATTGGAGTTGAACATATTGAATTTTATTCTAAATTCACATTTGTAGAATATCACTCTTAATATAATTAATCGAGGAATGTCAACATGATGACTAGTTTCCGATAGTAGAAATTCATTCCGTTGGGAGTAATATGGCAAAATTGTCCCTACTGAAGAAAAAAACAATACAGAACAAATCCCCTCTTCATACACTAATAATTGTTTGTCATCCATGGCCGATCTTCTTCTTCAAGGTTTTTAGTATCATCCGAACTACGTCACTTTCCTTATTATGTAGATCTCATTTCCTATTATGAATCTATTATATCTATTCACATTTGATAGTATATACTATATGTTGTGTTAAGCTTCCTTGAATCTTCAAGATAACATCTATACCCATGGAGGTAGGGGCGATGTCACAAAGGTCCGTAAAGGATTAGGGAAATCGGTTGTTTTGTAAAATTTGTCGATTCCAAAGACTTGTTCTGGTCATTTAGGTATGCATGTGTTCCAATTTGGGTTTGTTAAATGTTTTCACTAAACCAGCAATCTAAGTTTTATATTGATTATGTTTTAGGTGAAACACATCATACTGTTAGTTTATATAAAGAAGTTGTCTTTCATACTAAATCTGGGGACTTATTCACTGTATCCTCTAGAAGTTTAGATATAGCTAAGAAGTTATTGGAAGAGGGTGTCAATAACCCTACACCTAAGGGAAGATATTTCACTATTTCAATTGGTGCCTTCAAATATGGAAGTAACCTTTTTGGGAATCCATATATAGGGAACTCATTTACCTTTACCCACTATCAAGTCACTTAGAATCTAGAAAAATAATTATATCATTGTCGTTTATCAAAGGAATCAAGTGGACTCAACTCTTTAAACTTTATTAGTTGTTTTATCTATAAGAATCTTTAAACAACCTCTCTACTAGCTAGGGATAAGGCTACATACTATTTTCATTGTTATTGTTATTGTTCCATGTTTGTAAGAATTATTAACCTTTTAATTAAAAGTTTTTACTACTTACCATATATCATTTATTATATTGATACCATATCTTAGCTAAGATAGATTATAAAAATGTCAATTATAATTAACCTTAACTATGATAATTACTTATTATTAACAAACTATCTTCTAAATATTATTAATTTTAACAATATTATCACATAGTAAATTTCATCAATATTCACATATAATTTTTTGGCAAAAATCTAAGAACCATTTTTAGTGACGAAATAATAAATCATCGCTATATCCTACCTCATTAGTGATGAATAAAGAAAAACGGTCATAATATGTCCATAACCCGCGACAATAAAGAAAATTGTCGCCAAACTTTACCGATGAAGTACAATAATCGTCACCAATAGTGAACATTCCATGACATTCAAATATTTATCATCACTCCATATTATCTTATCTTGAACTTCTGTGATGATTCATGAAAACGTCAGTAAAAGGGAATGCAATTTGCAACGCAATTTAGTTTTTTGTCATTATTTTTTCTGAGCAATTGCTAACGTTTTACTAAATCGTCGCTAATCATATTGATTTGTCCCACATATGCCAACGATAATTTCTAGTCGTCGATAATTGTTTCTTTTTTTCAACGGAAGTACCTTAACATCGTTAAAATGTGTTTTTAAGTTCTCTACTATTCTCTTTGGTTTTAATCTTCTTAGTCTAGAAAATTCCTCACCTTTAACCTTAACCCTATTCCAACTGAGACATAAGGACCTTTTGATTCAAATGTGCATATAATCAAAGATGAAAATATTATTAGTAACATATTTTCTTATCATCAAATTCGTGAGTTAGTGGCTTTATTGGTCTAATAATCTTCTCTTTTTCATAATAAAACGTATTTAGAGATATTTGAGAAAATAAATGATATTAAATAAAGTATCCCTATGTCAAATCAGTGTATAGTATAAAAATAAATGATATTGTATAAATCCACTCTATGTCAAATCTATATGTAATGAATATTCCCCTTTTAATTCATGCTTTATGAATGATATCATTTTAGTATTATCATTTACCATTTTCATCAAAATTAAATGCGATATATGGTATATAAAGTTATAAGTATGAATAGGGGAAAAATAAAAAGAACACTTCCCTCTCTCCCTTATCAAAAAACCTATTATATGGGTAAAGTATATATGCAAAGTGGTTACTTAAAAAGATTTAATTTTCAAATGGTTCATATACCAATTCCAACATCAATATACCTTTCTCCTCATACGTACATGCATCAATCCTTTCTTCCTCTCCCCTTAATTATGCATGACTAAGTTAATATTCTCAATTGTCATCAATGTGAAGGAAAGTATTTACACCCTTTTATATACTACCAAAGGTTAGCTCCTTTTCTTCTTTAATTGGTTCAATAGTTATTTTTATACTAATTTCCTTATTTAACTCATATAAGGGCTTCTAATAATTTTTCTTTTAAAATAGCTATTAAAGAAACCATTGTTATTCCCTATTAGATATTAATAGAGATTATATCAATTCTTATAATTTATTTTATGCTACTTAATGTTCACTTATAAGAAAAAAAAGTAAATATGTTCTAAGTACCCACACAAACTTAAGTGTTTAGAGGTTAGTCTTTGAACCGTTTTCATCTTTTATCTTTTTCCATTTTTCTTAACAAGAATTGTTTAAACAAATAATTTATTTTTATATGGCAATAATCATAAAAAAATGATCTCACATGATAAAAATTGAAAGTGTTAGTGCCATATGAAAAAGATTTAAAAGAATATGATTATATGCATTTTTAGGTATTGATAAAAGATATGTGTGATATGAACTTCTCTTCTAGATATATAGAGAATTAGAAGCTCTCATTTTGAGGTGAGAAGGCATATCATATATGCCTTTCATAAAATTAGGACCAATGAGAATTTTGAACATATGTCAAATATTTGTATGGTGGACTATAATGATTATGAGGTTATGTTATACAATTATAATTAAATTTAGGTTTATAATAAATTGTGAGCGTATTTAATAATCTATTGTCATAAATGAGGTCTAAATTATGATTATTGCATGCCTTTTTATGTCTTTCAATGTGAATTATAGATTTTTTTTGCCTTTAAAAACTTGATGTTTATATTTAGAATATGAAAAAAAAAATACATGAATGTATGAATTTTCTCTTTATAATATGAAATAGAATGTTGCTTGAGCATGTGATATTTATACATATTTAGCCATAGGCTTATCATATATGTGCTTTCCTGTTGGGCACCCTTTCCGGAACCCAACTCTTAATCGGAACCATATAACGTGAGTGTAAACCAATGATGTCTCCTTAACCATCATCGATTTCCTCTCCTTGCTTTGATACCACAAATGTGCAAAAGCATGAAACCTGAGCTAAATTTTTTTTTTCCTATAAGGATATTTCCATGAACTCTTATTAGGCATCATCCCACAAGGGTGGCGTGCCCATGACAATCAAAAATCAAAACAAATTTATTACTTTAATGTTGGATCTCACTTGCGAAACCCAACTCTTGCTCTAATACAAAATATGTTGGACCCTATTTCTAAATGCAAAGTCCAACTTTTGCGGAATATCATAAGATTCTCAAATCTTTACTTTATCATACTCTTTAATACATTACTTACAACTAATTTTCATCATTCACATTTCAATACCCTCAAACAAAGGGTTTTACA
>JANSVA010000007.1:818472-834302 GCA_025504915.1 Erythroxylum reticulatum
TCAATCGTCATTATACTAGGACTATATAAATCTCATATCATGTGTAATTATAAAAAATATTATCATTCGTTATAGATAAATAACATATTCATTTATTTAAATGCATACTATGGAATACAAAATTAGTATACTCCATGTACTAAATTGTGTCCTTTAAAAGTTTTGATGGACGTAATTAGCTACATGTCCGTGTAGTCAATTGTATTAATGTTAGATATTGTCAAGGGAAAATATAAAGGACATCAATTAACACATGACCATGTAGCAAAGTGTGTCTAGTAAAAATTTAATTGTACATGGTTAAATACATATTTGTCTAGTCAAACATACTCATATTTGTACTTTTAGAAGGACATTATAAAGGATGCAAAATTGGCACATGATTGTATAGTAAATCATGTTTCTTAAAATTTTTGTAGGACACGATTAAGTAAGTACTTATGTAGTCAATTATGTTCATAATAGCATTTTTAGGGGACTATATAAAGGATACAAATTGGTACTTACTTATCTGCCAATTTGTGTTAAATAAAGGTTTTATTAAATTAACTACACATATATATAATCAACTATGATCATGTTAGAAATTTGAAAAGACGTTATATGGATATGGTTTTGGTACATATAAGGGGACTATATAAAGGATACAAATTGGTACTTACTCATGTACCAATGTGTGGTAAATAAAGGTTTTATTAAATTAACTACACATCTATATAGTCAACTATATTCATGTTAGAAATTTGAAAGGACACTATAATGGATACGGTTTTGGTACACACACTTATGTGTACCAAACCATGTCTACTATTATAGTTTACACTGGGATAAGAAATAAAATAATTTTTATTGTAAAAAATTTCCTTGAAAAGCTTTAAATAACTCCTCCTATATAGTACAATGTAGCTTCTTGTTCTTTCATTTCTTAGCATTAAATAGAACCTAAAAGTAAACAAAACAAATCTCTCTTAATTCTCACAATCCATTGCATTTTAGACTCCAATTCAACAAGGTAGACATCGTATCGACATGCCCACCTTACAATTGAGATGTTGCCATAGTAAGCAAACAATTTACGCTCCTAGTGATAGAAAATTTTGAGAGATTTTGAATATTGATTATACATCAATTCATTATCAAAATTTTGAAATTTTAGCTCTTAGTTTGGTTCATAAGAAAAATGAATATTTACTATAATAAGAAGCAACTAATTTCATATAAAGATCATATTGGAGAAATTTACTATAGGTAAATGCATATAAGATTGTAGCAAAAGAAAGCAAAAAAAGAATAAAAAATAGTAAACTATTAGGTAATTGGTAGTCAATCATGCCATCAATTGCCAATTCAGTATTTTTAATAGATATGATAGTGATGAGAATAATTATGTAAATTTATAATGTACTAGTAAATAGCAATTTATATTTACTAAACTTACTTAACAACCCTAAAACACTGCTTGTTGCATTTTCTATTTCTCTTTTATAGAATCCTAAAACAAGGAACCAAAATCTCTCGACTCGTTATTTTTAAAAAATCTATTCAACAAGATAATTGGTATACTATTTTCCCTCTTCCTCTCTATTTATAGAATTAAACATAATCACATCAACAAATAATCAATGACAATGAAGAGAAGTTTCAAGTTATTGATTATAGAAGAAGATAAGCTCCATTTCGCCAACAATAGGCAATCTTAGGACCTTAACCAAACCTCCCCACATAAAGGCCTATTTCACTACCAATAGGTAATCTTGACAGCTTAAGTAGATCATCTCACTTAAGCTCTTTTTTCCACCAAAAGGAAATCAAGTTGTGTGTAGTTTATTTTGGTATGTCCTTTTATAACTATTAATACATCTTAGCATATATTGGGTTATTTGGTGTATATCTTACACAATGCAGATGCAATTTCTGATTAATGTAGTGGTGTTTGTGGTATAACTTAAAGATTATGTTCTAGATTGTTGTTTAATAGTTAATATAAGGATTATTTTATGGATTCAATTTTTTTTTTGTCCACAGGTTGAGATTCCATAAAGATGTTCTTCTTGGAAAGAAAAATGAATAGTGAAAACTCTATAATATTATCATCCATCTCCATTAATATAATTTTCTTAGTTAAATATTGTAACTAAAAAATTGTAAAATCTTAATCTAATGTTTAAATACCACATCTCCATATTATTAAAACTACAAGACTTTAAAAAAAATACCACCACCATAAAATGAAATTCATAGAAATATGATGTAGATAAATACTATCACATGACTCCTTCCGTAGTAATGAATATCTTACTTGAAATTAGCACAAGCAGTATCATACCTTATTGCATATCATACGATACATATATATTAAAAGTACCATAATTTATTAAGGATAAGTATTAACTTCACTTTTATATGGAAATACTATAAGTAAAAAGAATATGATATTTTAATATAAACTATACTAGGATTCAATATGTAATATAAAGCCTATGCACAAAAAAATATCACCAGTCATTAAAAATAAGTAACACCTACGCTTTACAATAGGAATACTCTAACTAAGTATAAAAAACACCATACCATAATACAAACATCTATGTATAAAAAATATCACCATTTAATAAAAATAAGTAATACCTATACTTTGTAATGAGAATACCATGATTGAATACAATGAATATCATCCTTTAATAAAAATTATACTAGGACCTAAAAACAACATCCAGTAAGAGTCCTACTAAAACGTGAAGTCTGAAGAGGTTCAGTAATGCGCAATCTTATCTTTACTTAGTAGAGAAGTTGTTTTCAAACAAATTATACTAGGACTTCATATATTAAAAGCCACCAATGTACAAAAATTACTATCATATATTAAAAATAAGTAACACCTTCACTTAAATATGAGAATATCATAACTAGATACAAACAATACCTAGCATCAATGGACACTATACTAGGACTATATAAATCGCATATCAAGCATAAGTATATTAAAAAACACTACCACTCACTATAGATAAGTAACAAATTCACATATTTAAATGAAAACTGTGAAGGACAAATATTAGCACACGCCAAGTAACAAATAGTCTTCAAAAGTTTTTTTTTGGACATAATTAACTGCACATCCATGTAGTCTATTGTATTCATATTAGAAATTTCGAAGGGACAATGTGAAGGACATGAATTGGCACATAATTATGTTGCAAATTGTGTCTAATACACATTTGTACGGTCAACTATGTTCATATTTGAATTTCTAAAAGAACATTATAAAGGACGCAAAATTGGCATATGATTGCATAATAAATTGTGATTGTTAAAGGTTTGTAGTGTATGGTAAAGTATTTGTGTAGTTAATTGTGTCCGCATTAGAATTTTTGAAGGGACTACGCAAAGGATAAGATTGAGAAGTAGAATGGTAAGCAGATCACCTCTCTCCCATCTTACTCTCTGATTTTTTTTATGGAGTTTATATTTTGTATCTCTAAAATATATGTTAAGAAATGCATTTAGACATTGTTTCTATAGTATCAAGTTTATTTAAAATGACTAAATTGGTGAGGGATGGAGTAAGGGATAAAGTGGTATTGTTGTATTATGTTTTTCATAGTGTTAAGTAAGAATTCATATCTCATAGCCTAGCCTAGTGATAATTTGCTAGCAGATACACTTTGGTTTTTATGAGTGTAATGTATGTCTATGATATCTAGTTGTGTTATTGATATTTATGTTTTTACTGTCAAAGTCCACAAAAGAAGGATCAGATTGTAATTAGAGAACCATCTCCTTCACTAAACAAAGGAACCTACACAAAGTAGAATTAAAAGCTTGGTCCTTCAGCAGAATTTAAACACCATGAATGCAAAAGCTTTTCAACCAACCCAATTATCGACCTGTGGGATGTAAATTTTAGTAACATGTCAATCTGGCAAACTATAACTCCCACTAAAGAGCATAACTGACATCTTCCAATCAAACCAAATCAAGGGTTGGTCTTCAACCAAACTCGCCACTTTATCAACAACTGCTACTCCACAAGAGACACAATGCAACATTTTTCCCCTCACCATGGTTATGGCAACTCCAGTGTCTCCCATACAGTACAGAATCAAAATCACATAACATCTGTACAAGCTAATCAACCACGAATAAGGAGCCCTCGAAGGGAACCAGCCACGCCCCGCTTTCTTCCCTGCAAAATTTGAGATGCAGTGAGTTTTTCTCGAAAATTTTCCCACTTTATGTAATAACTACATCGCACCCCCAGTGAAGTTCTGCCAAATTAGGGAAGTTTATTACCTTCTCGTTGTTAAATAAGTCCTCTGCAATTGCTTCCATTTGCTTTCGCTTCTTCTCTTCTTTCACAGACTCAAGCACCTTGTCAGTCTCGCAATCAGATTCTCTAACGAAAAAAAAACACAAACTTACGGCAAACAAGATGTTCAAAAAGCAATGAAATAACATTCTGTGTTAAGGAGAAAGGATCTGACTTGTACGGATATTTGGAGAATGGAACCAAATTGTTGAAGCTATTCCCTGACTGAGTATTTCTCTGTGAAAGAAGGACAACACATGAGCTTGGCATAAATCAGAAACAGTATTCGTAAAAGCAAAAAAGCAGATAAAGAAAAGGTAATTCCATAGACAATTGTTAAAATAAAGCAAAAAGAAGGGAAATAGCTGCAACATATTTTTTTCTTTTCAGACTTCAAAAGGTAAAGTCTGAATCCGACTCTCAATGCAATTTTAACTGCATAACCGGCAATAAATTAACCTGCAACTAATGGCATCGTCCAACTACTGTAAGGTTATTCAAACCCAACATGGTGTGCTACCCTTTGTTAAAATTTATATCACCTCAACCAAAAAACAATGATAGAACAGGAGTTGATAGACATAAATTAAGAAGGAAGAATTGCACAAAGTTTTTAACTCCTCCTGCAAATAACTACATATAGTCCATAACAAAGAGCCAAATGGATCATTATGAAGGAAAATGCTTAAGGCAGCAGCAACAGGGAAGAAAAATACCAATACCTTTCTGAAGCGTTTAAAATTCATGACTGCAATATTTGAAGTAGAACAAATTGGAAAAGGTAAACTCAAATCCTTGGTAATTAGATCTTGGCTGTAAATGACATCACAGTTTCCACTTTCAGACTCGTTATTCTTCTCCAATTTTGCTCTCATGCCACCATCATTGTCCACATTTCTCACAGGACACCTATCCTCTGATTTAACAGAAAGGTTCATGGATGCCCCTACATTGTTTGTGCATCTGGGAGAGTTTATGCCAATATCAGCATGGGCACGAGTTGATGTTGCTGTTTCGAGCTCTGCATCAGAATCTGCTACCACTGTCTCATCTGTGGAGCATGATGATGAAACAGCCACTGGAAGATAACAAATACGAGGCTACATCATCTTGATATGATCAAGAAACGTTTAATATCATCATATTCCATGGAGTTACCATTTCATTTACAAATTAAACGAAGAATGATAAGAAACATTTCAATCAACTTTGAGAGAGAATTAAAACCATGGGTAACTATCCTAAGACCATTGTTGCACTAAGAACATAATCAGTTTTTCTTTTTAAGGAAAAGATTAAAAACACAAAAAGGGATGTTAAACACAAAACCCTTAGTATTCAAGACATTAAAAGCCAAAGGTGACTTGGGTAGAGGAAGCCAAAGTAGCAAGATATGTATCCAGCTAATAGAACTGTCTGGTACAGTTTTTGAAAACACTATCGATTGAAAGAGCAACCACGAAAAGAATAAATACTTACCACACGGAGATGTTAATATGGATGAATCCAGATGTCCAGATAATACAGCACATAATAAATCTGCCTCATTAACTCTAGATAATGAACTCCATTTGCTGAAGTGATTAAGCTTATTCACTGATCCACTAGGTATAACACACACCATCTGGCTGTTTCCTCCATAATCCAAACCCTAGATGAAATAATTAAAAGGATATCAAAATCTATGGTACACAAAATACGGACATCACCATGCCTAAGAGATCCAATCAAATTCTGCAGTCCATGACATATGCTTTTGATATATTTCATACCAGAGGCAGCAGAGAACACAAGAAAAGTGTGAAACCCAAACCAAGGAACAAAATCAAACTGCATATGGATTAAAGACGTATAAAACACAAATCAAACTTACCCATACCCAACTTTTTGGATACTGAAAATATTTTGATATTGCGTCATGGAAAATTATAATCAAGATTTCTTAACTTAAAACAAAAACACCATATCTACTAAAATTGCCACGAGTTATTACGAATCTTATACCACAAAATTAAGTGTACAGCATTACAGTTACAGAGACATGGAATTCATAATTTCTGTTAAAGAAACGTGCAGAAACAAATAAAAAGACAAAGCAACTTCACATCCTTACAGTATACTGATGTATGTGTGCAACTTGTTGAATCATATAATACAATCAAGTACTTAAAATATCATGAAGCCTAAAACAACTTGAGCTCTTTTAAAAATTTCAACAAAATTTAATAAGCTCATCCCCAAAAGAAACAAGAAATTACATAACGGTAACAAAATATTGTTGTTAGCAAGTGATGGAACCTTTTCGTGTAATCTGTCATCGCCACAAACAGTGAATGAAAACATTTGACATTGTCAATCAAGATCTGAAGTGCATTCAGAGTTCAAAGTCTCATAAAACAATAAATGAAGGTTACATTCACAAAGAAAATAAATGAAAGAAAATTAGATTGTGTAACCTTTTCAAGTACCAAATAAAGCAAATAATAATAAAGAAGCAAAATGAGGATCAGTCAAGTAAGATCGAATCATTCCTTTCTATATTTTTGCTGCTGCCCAACCTAAAATTGGTGACGTTACAAACAACAAGTTGTCATCAAATATGCAGATTAAAAAATCAATCCACAGTCTAATTTCTTGTTTTCTTTTATCTTTCTAAGTTTTCTGAATTTATCAGCAAAGCTACATAGGATCACTTTAAAAGCCTTTTAAGTTTTCCCACCAATGTACAGTGGCAAACACAAAGCGGTGAGATGCCTTTAAGTTCGACAAAAGTAGAAAATTTTCATAATTTAACACCCCATTTATCTATGTTTTCAAATAAGGGACAGAAAACAAATTGTCAACACCTGAATATGGAAGTTCTTTAACATCAAGGCTTGCACTTTCTTGGAATCCACAAAATAACCAGAAGATATAAACTCCCATGAAATTTTTAGCTATATTCACATCTTAGTAACCCTCCAGTAATTTCTCAAGAACAAATTCCAAAACACATGTTTTGTTAACCAATAATATAAATGTTAAACATCATATATGTGAAATCAGTGCAGAGAAGCAATAGAGTCTAGTTTTCCAAGTCAGACTTTGACAAAGAAACTCATTCCTGTTCCATGGAATAATCTTGTTTAGTAGATGCAGACAGCACAAACACTTGTTAGCATGATTGTGAAGTCAACCAGCCAATTAGCATGATTGGGAGATAATAGGAGAAAGCAGATGAGCAATTATTGGGACGAGCAGGCCAAGCCAGCCAATTAACATAATTGGAAGATAATAGGACAAAAACAATGAGCAATTATTGGTAGGATCAGGGAAAGGCCTAGTTGGTTGGATGAGTGGTAAGAACCTAGCCAATAACTCAGTTAAGATAGCTAAATTTCACATTCTGTAATCTCTCTAAGCTTAACTGGTATTGCTATATCAATGGTTAGCTCACGCTTTTTCTTCGCAAAGATAACTAGGAAAAGATTACAAAGGACTTGACAACATTGCAAATATTTCAGCTGATTGTGTTGCAAAAAACTTGGACACACGATGATTCATCCATTGCAATATTCAGATTCCAGAACAAATCAATTAAACATACGGAGATAAGAAATTTTATTCAAACAAATTAACAAATAAAATTCGTAAAGTACTCACCTGACTATTTGAACAAAGTTCTTCAATCAACATTATATTTGAACCAGCTGATTCCAATAAAGACCGCAATCTGTTCCGAGACTTATACTGTAAGGGGACAAAAAAGGCATAACTGTATGTCTATAGAGGTAGAGATCAGTTACTTGATGGTCATAGAAAAGTAGCAGGCTTCAACTAGACATATTTTCGGGTTAATCTCAGCAGCATGAATGTCAGTCTCTTGTTAACAAAACCATCATTAGGAGGCAGATTGTTAAGGTTATGGCTCTGATCATTCAACATCTCCAAACAAAATTAGTAGCCTTATTACCAAAATCATAGCATCTTCCTTTAAGCAAATTAAAAAGGCCAATTCTCTTGGTTCAGTTAATTACCATCAAACTGGCATATCTTACCCCAAGCCAGAAACATAGCAGGTAAATAACAACTAAAAACCTTCCTAATCATTCTCACCACACCCTAGATAAAGGAATCGCATGCACTTGAGAGTGACAAGTTGATTTTGTGGACCAATATAACTACAGAAAGTCGCTAATACTTTCCATGCCAGATATTGTTAGAGAGAGTTAAAACTTTTGACTAGAAATTACCATTTTTGATGACTCCAGTATAAAAGTGTAACCTTTCAAACAGTCAGCACGAGTTCCTGAATCTACAATTTTGACAGATACCCCATCCATTGTCAATTTTGGAAGATAACTGCAGAGGAAAACAAATATTGAACACGAAGGGTCATTTCATTGGAAATATGTATGGAACAGTGTACAAATTGGCAGCTCACCTATAAGTAAGACCAACATAATACTTACGAGGTCCAGTTCGGAATTTCTGGGACTATTCCTTTTCCTGCCATGAACTAAACATGAGCAAGGGAGAATTAGTAACAGTGTACAAGCTGAAGCAGATGCCTCAGGTAAGATAAGTAAGCATAGTAAGTAGCACTGATGTATCTTTTCATATGTAACAATCAAATACATTGTACAATGATTAATTACTGACCACCCTCAAACAGTCTATATATGTTTAAGAATACTTCTGTATGGGTAAGGTCTTTGAGATTTATGTAAAGGACGAATTTTTGAAGTGCTTTACAAGGTACTAAGTAATTGATCTGATCCCATCTAGCTTTTTTGGTCCAAAGCTTCCACATCTAGAGGAATTATTGTGTCAATCCAGGCTTGGGCCATTATGAGTGGCATCAAATATCAACCCCTTAGTAAATTACTAGTGAAATTATGGATCCTAACCTAGACCATGAGCTTGAGTTGAAGTTTGTTTATTCCACTAATTTTTTTAAATTTTAAATCTGATTGGAGACCAAGTTCTATAACGATTGAATTGAAAAAGATAAACGTTTTTTCTATTTCACAAGTTTTCTCACTGGAATAAAATGAAAAGAAAAATTGCTTCCTTTTCGTCTTGAACTTCAGTTTTCTAGCAGGTCAAAGCAATACACCATAGTGAAGCATTTTAACCAATTCTGATCAAGTAAAAGTGTGTGCCTCTATGTTGCCTACAATGATCAAATGGCATGACTCTGTTCGAGTTTTGTTGACAGATTAATCAAGTTAAACCATTTCAACATGTCTAGGACTTGTAGCGCTTGAGAAGAAGTAAAAGTTGTCCGTTTAAAAGACTAGCTTCAAGATTCCAATGACTAAATCTGTTCAGTATCCTAATTTTGTACATGGGCTAGATTGCATAAGGCACTAGGCTAGCTGAATTTCACTAATGCATCTCATTCTGAGACTCACGAGCAATTACTGACAACAAATATCAAGCATGCATCCAGATGGAAGAATAAGAGAAGAAGAGGAAGTTATCTAGAATATAAGGTGGAAGGTCCTTCAAACAAGTATTGAAAATGTGGACATAAATTATGTCTGTACAATAAAATTGTGACCTAAGGCCTAAAATTTCTGAGAATGCCTTTTTCCTATACTCCCCTTTACAATGATCCTCAATTTAGATTTAGTGAAGGAGGAAGGGAAACAAATGATAGGAAAGGAACTAATGATGACACCCCAAATCACCATTCAAGTTTCACATGATTTTTACAAGTTAATGCACCAACTGCAGAAACATTTAGATTAAAGTTCAAAAAGTAGTTCTCAGCAGGATTAACCTAAATTTTGCAACTAAAAAACATATATAAACCCAAAGAAGAAATACAATTTCAATTTGATGTTGAAAAGTTGAATGGGTTCCATGTAGACAACATTCTACAAGTAAATAAATCCGTACATGTAAATAGAAATTAAAAAAACTAAAACTGAAAGTTAATTTAAAAATAGGCAACTACTAAAACTTTATTTAAGGATGAAGCTAATTGCATGTACTTTGTGATATAAAAAGTGAACCAAGATAATGTTATATTAAAATCTGGGGCCTAGGGGTAGTTGTCAACAATACAAAGTCCAATGGTGAAAGAATAAATTTCAGAAATGTTTTGGCTAAAATTGAAATTGGAACAATTTTTGTGCTTTTCCAGACCAATTTACCATTGGTTCCAATTTTTCAGTTGAACTAATGAGCAGCTCTGGTTTTCTATACACTAGAAAAGACGGATAATAGTTCAAGTACCTCAACCCAAGTCTTGAGGACAACAGGTTTCTTAGCAACAACAGCTTCAAGTAGATCTTCTTTCACTGGCATGAGTTCATCCACAAGAACGTGTGTGCAGTCTTCGCTGAAATGGTAAGTGATCTGAGCGCCTGTCATGAAAGATTTAAGTGACCAATTATGATATGTGAACAATAAAGCTTAAGAGATTCTAAGCAATAGCTAAAAACTTGGACTAAGAACAGAAGTGCCTTAGCTATAGCTAACATCAGTACAGCTGTAAATGTTACACAAAAGAAATTGAAAATGTTTCACAAATAAGAAATATGGAAGCAGAAATCTATGGAGAATCTTTAAAAAGGGTGCTGCTCAGTGCCCTATTGATGAAACCTTCTTGGGACTCAAGGAAGTAGAGGAAAAAGTTGAAGATGAATAACAGAAAGTAGTCACGAGAGGAAAACAAGGTTCAACTAATCTAAAGGTGGCAAATTGCTCAATTCAATATAAGTTTTTAGTAATACATTTCCTTTCTTCTTATGCACATATCCACTCATATATCATTCTAGAGCTTAAAGATGAAAGCAAGCAGACAACAAATCATAGTGAAGAAAATAAACATTGCCCACATGTAAATGGTTACACTTCAAATATGAACATAAACCTTTTAGGTAATCTTGAGCTAAAATGGTGTGGCTTACTAACCGATGGATGAAATTTTTTCTTGTAACGGGTCATTCACTTGAAAGGACTCGGCACGGTAGAGGAAAAATAGAAGTGGAACAAAAGAAAACCTGGGGAAAAAAAAAAAGTTTCATTCAAAATGGTTATATCACAGGAACTGTAGCAGCACATTTGCTTAAGTTCGAATTCACACCAAAAGGATTAAGCTAACTAATAGGAATCAAATCACAACCACGGCTGTCCCTGAGTTGAAACCATATCATTATATTCACTGGAGAATATTAAAAAATAAATAAAAGAAAACTGAACAGTCATAAATCAAAAAGGCTAAAAACAGAAGATCGTGAACTTACCTATAAGTTGCATTACCAGCCCCAAAGGAAAGCAAGTCCCCATTCTTTAAAGTGATTTCTTTGTTGGGGAACTCATGGACCTTATCCTTTGACCCAAGATTTCTATTGATGAATGTTCCATACTTGGAGCAATCCCGAATGCGGACCTTTGTGGATATGGTGGAACCCAATGAAGAAATCATTTCATCGACAAGAATTTCAGCATGGACGCGGGAAACTCCTTTGTCTTTGTTGATAATTACATCACAACCTGAAGATGGAAATCATTGATATGCATAAGAGAGTTGAATAGATGAGAAGAGGCCACCACCATGCTAGAAAAGTGCTGCAAGTACCTTTTCGTCCAACTTTATATGATCCCTTTGTGAAAATGTAATATCTTTCTTCACCTGACGTAAGAAATCATCCAGCACTCAATAAAAAGGAACAGCTTTTTGCTACTTCTAGTTGAACTTCAATACCCAATATCATAGTAAGAACTTGAATGCCTACTACATCACAATAACAAATAACAGAGAAAAGGAAGCAGACAAAAGACTAAACAAAGAGAGGATGCCTGAAAGAGGATCGGCGGGAGACAGAGCCCAGACCATCGTCCCGTCCTTCTCGCTACTCTAGGTGTTGAGTAGTATTATTTTGTCCCACATAACTCAAATTTAAACTAATTCACTTTAAAATTGAATATTATATAACAAGAATAAGGACTTAGTACATAAAGTTCAATTTGTTAATATTTGCACTTAAATTATTATAATATTTGTCAAGTGTATAAAAATGTTAATATTTCAAGAATCACATAGTTTAACTAATGAAACTTTAGTTTTTTTTGTCAGATATATTTAATGGATGTTATTTTAAGTTTTAAAATCAAACTAATATCAAAGTCAAACTTTGTTTATGTCGATAATTTACGCGGACCACAAATATCTAAAATCTCAAATTATGGTTTGCAGATAAAAAACTTATCAAAAATTTTAATTTTATGTAATTTTGTAATATTAGTTAGAATTATTAAAATTAATAATAAAATAAATAAACTTTTTAATTTACTACAAAGCAACCTAACGTTAACCCTCAATTTAATAATGCTAACCACATAAGTAGAATTATTAAATATATGGCATAGAAGTAGAAGGTTTCTGTGAAACCAAAGAAGCCATACATGAACGAAACCAACATACATGAACAAAGCCATCAACAAAACTATAAATAAATGAACTCATGCTATTACTAGTTCCCTTTAAATTTATTCTGCGAAGCCATGCATGAAGTATGCTAGCATGTTACTGTAGCTTAATTTATTTTGAATTATGTTACAGTAACATGGACTATATTATTATAGTATAATTCAAAATAAATTCTTAATTCATCAGAGTCTCTTGGGAGGTTATGCAACAACCATTCTTCTCAACTCATGTGCTTAACAAGCTTGGAAAAGCTCCAAGCTTAATTCTCCATTCCATGCGTTTCTCTGTAACTAAGGAAGCCAAGCATGAACGAAGCCAACGTACATGAAAGAAGCCATCAATAAAACCATGCATGAATGAAACCATACTATTACTTGTGCCCTTTAAATTTATTTTGCAAAGCCGTGCATAATTCAAAATAAATTAAGCCATAGTAACATGCTAGCATACTACACATAATTCAAAATAACTTAAGCCAAAGTAACATGCTAGCATACTACATTCATAATTCAAAATAAATTAAGCCACAGTAACATGCTAGCATACTACATGCATAATTCAAAATAAAGTCTTAATTCATCAGAGTCTCTCGAGAGGTTAAGCAGCAGCCATTCTTCTCAACTCATGTGTTTAATAAGTTTGGAAAAGCTCCAAGCTCAACCCTCCATTCTATGTGTTTGTCTACAACTAAGGAAGCCATATATGAACGAAGCCAACAAAACCATGCATGAATGGAGCCAACAAAATAAATTATTAACTCAATGAATGCTAATTATGGGGAAGATGAAGCGGAACCAAATGAGGACGTAGCCTCCAACATGGGAGAGTCTGGCAGAGAGTGAACATCCTGACCACTTTGCTTCGAATTCTTATTTAAAGCCTCGAGGTGATGTCTATCATCGTTAATATTATTAGTGTTAATGGCATCATCATCAAGCCCCAACAAGAAATTGATGGGAGCTGAATCAGATAAGCCTCTATTCAATAACCCAGTAGTAGACGCTTTCAAAGTGTTTAAGAACCAGTCCTCTGACTTGTTACCGCTCTTTAGAATTTGCCTAATGGACCGCATTGAGTCAGGTTTGAAGAGAAAGAGAAAAAGATGGATTCTTGATGGTCTCAAGGAGGAGGAATTGAGGGCGTTAGTGTTGGTATGATCGTATTTTTCAATCATGTTTTCTAAGTCCTCATCAATAGTGACCGAGAACAACTTCCTTCCTCTTTATTGATTTCAACCTAAGGTTTAGTAGTCTTTGACTTCTCCTTCCAGGCTGTAGATAAAATGTAAATGTTTGTTAAGTTGTGTGAATTAACTAATGTTTAGTAAAAATGCAAAGATTTAACAATTATATTTAGTATCTGCAATGTTGTGGTTTCATTTGTGTATACCTCGTCCCTTTCATTCGTTTCTTAATCTTGCTATTTGTGTCTTGTTGAAGAGAAGAGTATATGACAGGCCTTTTTTTCTGTAATTTTTGCTTGAGAATTTAGACTACATTAGCTAGCTACCAACATCTTCAATCTACTTCCATCATCTGCAACTCCATGACTAGGCCCTCTTCTCCATTTGATTTAGTTTTTGGCAGTGGCCTTTGAAGATGTACAGATATTTGTTATATCTAAAACACCTCTAGGTGTTAAGAGAATAATTGAGGCTTTTGTATTTGCACTTCTACATACATGAGCAATACTTGAGGTGCTGGCAATACCTGAAGAAGTTGTGGCACCCATATATACAGAGGCAGAGGCAGAGGCAGAAGCAAAGGCTTTTGCTCTTCTTTTACCTTTCTTTCCCCTTTCAATGTTGGATGCAGATTTAAAGGCACTTATTAGGTTGTCAATGTTGCTTTTTGTTCGTGAACCGCAAGTGCACGGTTGTCGAAATGAGTAATAAATCGGTAAGAACCGAGTCGTGTCTATAGGGATTATGAGAAAATTAAATTCTACGCTAACTAACGGTATTTGAAATCAGGTTGGATGAAATTTTAGAAAATTAAAATTAATGTAAAGAAATTTTTTTCTTTTTTAAAACAAAATTTACTTAAATAAATTTCTAAACAACTACCCAATTCAATGCGACTAAAATAACTATGAATATGATAAATTTGTGCAGTAATTAATTAAGAAAAGATTGCAACAATTTACTAATTAAAAGTTTTAACGGCAAAGGGGATGACTTTCTCTTAGAGAATGATATTTTTGTCAACCTTAATATTAAATTAACTATTCTCTACAACTGAAATATTCTACCCTTCTAGGTGAATTTTAAGAGTAATTAATCCCCTTTTCCCAAAGATGAATTAATTTATCCACTCTAAATATCACTAAGTAATCCCTTACTTAAGTTCTTCCTAAAGTTTCTTAAGTTCTAAAACTTCAATTTTCACCTCCTAAATTTCTTAAGTCTCCCAACTCACAAGAAAATCTTAGTCAAAATTTCCTTCAATCTTCTAGCAAAAACTCCCTTTTTCGAAAGGCGAATTTATACCAAAGCAATTTTCAATAGTTCAAAGGAATAACAAATAAATTCAAGGAAAAATCAACAAGCATATGAATATTCAGTCCTGGATTCTAGCAAAATTCAATATTAAAGCATCATCAAAAATATTAAATCCCCTAAGAGAAATTAAGGTTTTAGCCACAAATCATCATGCCAAACAATCCATAAGCAACCCTGTATAAACTCATGACAGAATCAAATAAAAATTAAGAACAAAGCTCTCCAAACTCCTTTGTGTGGTTGCTTCTTTGGCGGTGAATGGATGTTGCGTTGTTAGGCGAATGGATGCTGGTACGTTGGTGAAGACTCTTGGTTGGTCCTTCAAGTCTAGAGGCTCTTAGATTCAGCTTGTGCATGAAAGATTAGAAGTGAGCTGCATTTTTGCGTGAAAGAAAATGGGATGAAGGTTGTGTAGAAGATGGCTTGCGTTGATGAGGATTGAAGCTGGATATTTTTGGTGGATGGATGTTGGATGAGGAATTAACAACGTTTGCATGAATGGGAGTAAAAAAAATATATGGCTTGTATGTGAGTGGAGGCTTGAGAGGAATCAAGAGTGTGGCTTAGATGTGTTGCTTGAAAGAAAAATGAAGTGT
>JANSVA010000007.1:881955-897560 GCA_025504915.1 Erythroxylum reticulatum
CTTGATTGTGAAGATCCTGTTGCTCCAGATCCTGGACTAAGAATGCTCTTTGCATAGGCCACTCTCAAGATCTGCCCGTTCCTTTCAAGTGTTGTTCCATTGGTCACTTCCAGAGCTTTAGTAGCATCTTCAACCTATAAGAGATCAAACATATTGCAGAATTGTACATCAAATATACAAGAATCTGCAGCATCCACTAAGTAAAACAAAGATTGACTAGGGGCATCAAAACATAGGACTATATGCACGGTTGAAGTTGGAGATGATTTAGGAGTGCCAGATATTGGGAGCCACAAGTGATATAGCTCAACATCCAGATCACTGAACCACAACCAGTAGATTGGCCAGTGAGTTCCTCCTGTTAGGTCAATCGAACCTGGATGTGCATCAAACAACTGTTTTGTGTTATTTTTCATTAGAACTGATTTCCATAGATCATTTTAATGTTTTATTTGTTTTGGGATGCATACACCCTTATTGTAAATGTTATATGCCTTCTCTTTCATCATTAATAATAGAATTTTGAGTCTTTACTTGGTCTATTCCAATTGAGATAGCGCTTCTCAACCTTATTCTTCATTGAAATAACCCAAAACTTAGGATACATTCAGAATCCTCTAGAATTCAATTCTTGGCTCCATAGTCGAAAAGGTAAGTCTCAATTGCTTGATTTAACTGTCTTGGTAAGATTTGAATTTTATTTGTTGGTTCTTTAGGGTTGTTATTCCTTGCATCACCTAAATTTAGGCATTCAAATTAGTTTGCGAATGCTAGCCACTATACTATAAAAATAGAAATAACCAACAATCAAATAATAAGATGATAGAAGCAAAATATCTCATCAAATAACAAATGACATCCAGCATCACCCACTCAGGTTGGAAAAGCACTAAATTGCAGAGGGTAAAAAGAAGACAAACTATAGCATATACACATCCAAAGAAATCCAACCAGTCACTCTATAAGACCAACTACTGGCATTAGTTGGCTGCCACACCATTTAATCATTGCACCTCCTCAAGTTTCCTAGAGAAGATTTATATGTTTACATTGAAGAGGAACCCCTCTGTAGATCCTATTCTACCATGTTCTGTCTCCAAAATTCCTCTCTCTCTACAAGGAAAGCAAGAACAATATTGGGAAAAAATCATATTGGTACACCAGCCATCCTCATGATGGACATATAAATTCCAATTGAATCTTAATCAATATATTCCACATTTTGTATCTAGAACATTAAATGAATGATTACTCCACTACATTTATAATAAACCACCAGAAATAAACACTTCACACCTACCCCAGCTGTTATCAAGGTCTATGAAATGGTAGGTAATGATTTCCATTTGCCATTTCTCCTCAAAAGATCATCCATGGTGAAGCTACTTTTTATATGCAAATTTGAGCTTAGGCTCAAAATTTTGCAACCTTTGTAATCTATACAAAAACACCAGCCATCTTGCGGTAATAATCCTCATTTATTAGATTGCATTGAATTTAATGAGAAAAGAAGTTGTTAAGTTCAAGAACCTTGAATTTAGAGACTGAAACAGTTAGTTGCATTTGAAGACATTACATTTGGCAAGAAATGGCCATAGCCTTTTTAAGTATATCAGCTTCATAATAAGCTGATTATTCCTTAGAAGAGCTGATACCTGGAAGGTTATAGTAATAGGTACTGCACAAATGAAGAAGTTTTCTTATCCAAACTATAATTTGATCAATGTGCTGTCAAAAAATGTGACACAGAGTTTCTTCTTATATTAACATTGTTGACTAATAGTAAGTGAAATATCAGGGCTTGTACACAATGGGCAGCAATCCAACAAAAACAAATATTGCCTAACATAGAAAGATTAATACAAAGAATCAACAAAAACCTTGATGAAATTGATCTTTCCAAGAATAACAAGGCATTATTCAGCAAATCAGTGGCAGAAATTCATATGAAAAGCACATTTAATGGTTCTACGACATTAACCACTCATTCTATTAAAAGGTTTTCAAAAGTTTCAATACTTCATATCTTTTTGTTATTCTAGGAAACTAAGAAAGAACAATACTTGGAATTTTTCCAATCAAAATGGAAATAAACACAAAGGCTAAAATGTTGAAGAAATTCAGTGACCAGAAAATAGCATACCGAGTATTAACATTCTAAAACTATAGGCTGTTACAAACTCATCATATAGAATTGTCCAATCTTTCAATTGAAGGACTGAATCTTTTCTCATTTCAGTAGGACTCCACAACTCTATATGATGAAAATTGCTTTCTTTTCCTTAAAGAGTGATTCCTAAACAAACTACTTTGATGCTAAAACTACAATAAACAAATTAGTATTAGTAGTAATTCAAAAAAAATTATTAGACTAATTAGAATAGTCATTCATGAATTCAAAAATGATCGTAATAATTTTAGGGTGTGAAATATAAGCTTCTAAGACTTTGAAAAACTCCATCTCTGAAATTATCAACTTTGAGCACTTCAATTCAAAATTTTCATGCCATGATAGAAACAATTAAGTGGTACCTATACTCAAACAAAAGCTTCCTTCCATCCACAAGAAGACCATCATCACTAATCCTATCCATCATTGCACATGCTGCATCCTGTTCATGAGAACGCACCTTTGTAAAACAGTTTGGTATTTACCACAAAAGGAAAATAAATAAAAGCAAAGCCACGAGAAATCCCATAATTACGTTCTTTAATCACACGAACATGACAAAGTGGTCCCCACTCAGCCTAGTTGCAAGAGAAAACCAACTAATGTCATCAAAATCACATGGGACAAAGTAAAATCATCAAAAGAAAGGGAATAAATAGGCAATTACAAATATCTTATACAAATCTTCTTCAGTTGTCTTCTGTGAAAGACCCTTCACAACAACATTTGCAGAGGGTGCCTACAAAAAAACTTGTCAAGGCCTTTGAACATAGTATATATCGAACTTGCAATTACAAAAGAATTACTAAAAATGGCAGATCAGACATACCACAAAATAACTCCCTCGTAAATGCCTTTCCTCATGATCCCTGTACTTTTCAGATCTCTCTTGATGACTGTCATCATAGCTATTTAAACATTGATTTTGACTATGACTTCGGCCTCGGGGAGACCTTGACCTTAACCGATCATCATGTCCACGGGACTGAGACCGCTAACATCGTCTTTGAGAACTTTGAACCCTATCCCGATTTAAACCTCTGTTATCATGCCCTCGATGTTGAGATCTATGCCTCTTCCAACTGTCACCTCTCCTACTACCTTTATCATGATTAGAGTCATAACTATAACGACCGTAATCAAATGCCCTTTCACGACTAGCCTCTCTACGTTGATGTGAACTACGATGCTTATATTCATAATCATCATACCTATAATCTTCACAATCACGCTCTCCAAACCTAGAAGGCCTGCCAAGTCCGCTACTATATTTCGATAGCCATCCCGATTTTGAAGTGAATCAGTCTCACAATCTCGAAAAGCATCCAAATCATTACACGAATCCATGTATGGTCTCTCATGTCTCCTAGACTCCCTGTGAGCTGGATATTCTTCTTCATAACCCCTCTGTCTTGAACGAGTCCAAACAGCAGCAGGAGATGATGGATAATATTCCCTCTCCACAATGTCCCGATGGAGATTATTTTTTGAGTAAAAATTTTTCCGTGAGTATCTTTGATCCGAAAACTCCCTCTCATCATACAAATCGCCAATCCAAACATAATAAAATATGGTTGGATGGAAGAGAAGAAATGATATATGAAGCCACACACTTAGACATTGGAAAAGAACAACTAAAGGGTATGTGGAAAAACTGCATAACTTTGCAAATCTTAAATTCACTGGGGGATTGGAATAACATAAAAATAGGGAAGATGAAAAATTTGCACATAATTTGAGCATCTCATCATCATAATGATATGCATCATTAGAACTCACCGGTAGTTTGGATCGTGAACTGTGTCATATCCCTCCAAAGCAAAGCCTGTGGATTGAACAGAATAAGCTATGTCAGCAACAAATATCAATGATGGTAGGAGGGTTAGGCAAATCCATTACATATCCTCACAACTGTCCCCCACATCTTTCTTCAATATTCTTTAAGGAATAGATGTCCCAAAAATAGATGGCCAAGCACATGAGCCCTAAAATTTTGTTGAATATACGATCCCACATTAATGTGATTATTAAGGAGGAAACCACAAATTACGCTGTTATTATCCCATCCTTGCTGAAGACCGTAGCGACCATCAGAATCCATTTCTGGGCCCCCCACCAACCCCTGCACGTATTGTATCCGGACGATGTTTTAAATTCTTTTATATTCCTGTAAATATAATCCACAAATACTGAACCAAAAGTTGGTGACTCCCCAAGTTAACTTTTGTCACCTGTTCCACAAACCCTAAAAACAGAGAAAAGAAGCAACCCAGTACGTAGACAAATAAGGGGATTCAGAAAATTGTTTGTCAAAGATCCGAAATTGAAGTTTGAACAAGTAATTGTTCCGTGTAAAGCACCTTCTTTTCTACAGGCACGTTGAGGATTCTGAAGATATATCCATGAATCTTTGCCTCTGCCACTGTTTGTTCTTCAAAACTGAATCTTTAGCTCTTCGCTTTGCTTGGATTGCTCAACCAGGGCTAGAATGCGATGTTAAACAAAAAGACGAGTTCGTGTGTGTAGAACAGAGCCAGACAGAGTTTGATTGAAGAGAAAAGACTGATGAGTAGCAAAAAACAAATAAACGGCGGGTCAAAGGAGATATATGAAGGACCCAATATTTAATAGAAAGGATTCCTACTCACCCCATCATGTCTCTGCTCAGTTAACACCATGTTCATGATACATTAGTCCACGTGGCATGCCATATGTACTAAAATGCTCATACATATAATATAGTTATTAATTTTAAGTTTTAAAAGAATTAATTTATTAATTATTTAAAGAAAACACAAAAACTTATTTTCCCTCTTATTAATCTCCATTATTATCAAATTCCTAACCTTTTTAAAATCTCTATTACTTTTAACACTTTCTTTGTTATTCATTCATGATCTTTGATTATTTTTTTGTGCTTCTTTCTCTATTTTCGTTAAATTCCATAATTTTTCTTGCTTCTTCCTCCATCTTCATCAATTTAGACTATTCTTCCGGCAACTTTGTCCTCCAATCGTGACTTGTTTAGAGAATTTGGTGTATTGTGGTTTCAAAGGTACAATAATCCTATATTTCATTTTACATATTTATTGTTTATTGACATTGTCTATGAATAAAGAATAATTTTTATATTTATAGACCTCAAACTCTTCTTAATAGAGGCAAAAATAGTGGAGGAAGGTGGTATCCCTTGTGGTCCCTTGTGTTTTAGAATACAAAATTGAAGGTTCGTGGTCCAACACATGCATGTGTATTCTCTCAGTTCCTTAATTTATCTTTGAGAGCCAATGTAATTTTTTTAGTTGAATGTACTCGAAAAGATTTTTTAATGCTATTTTAACTTAATTAGGTTGGTCATATCTTGCATGAATAAAATTTTGTCTATTTGTGACTTGCTAGTAAGTATGCTTAGTTATCTTTGATGGTTCGTTTACATAGTGTCAACATATGACCATCAAAATCTTAATTTTTTTTGGCAACTAAAAAGGAATTTCAAAAGATAGGTATGGAAGTTAAGGTTATCAACATCATATTAGAAAGAGAAAGTTACAGGAGGAAAATTATCGATCAACTATCATCATAACGGGGAAAATGACACAGAAAAGGATGGTATTTCTATTTTAACTTGTTCTTATTAGTTTAAGGTTTAAGTTTCTTAAAGAAAAATAAGAAACCTTATTGGGATATCAAAACTTTATTTATGTGTGTGTGTGTGTGTGTATTATATTCTTTTTATTTTTATAAATTGAAGTTTGTATTGATAAGACCAAATTAGAATTTAAGCAGTGTTACAATTTACAGTCTACTTGGAGCAATATAACATCTAGATAAGTAATAAACTAGAATCCATTGTGTTTTATTTTTCTGTGACTAGTAATTAGTAGTGACCAATGAGTGTTATAATAGAAGTGTAAATGTAATTTGATGTATATTTCTTTTGTTCAATTCCTTTACTTTTCATAATTTATTTTGTTCAAAAGATGAAAGTTAATGATTGTTTTAATTAATTTTACAATGTGTAAGTTGATGAAATACCTAAGGTATACGTATGTCACAAGATCTTGATTGAAATGAAAAAAAACATTTAATTATAGAATGACATCAATAAAGCTTTATATTAAATGTAAGATCAATGAGGTTTGTAACTAGTATAAAATATAAACAAATATTAATTTGCAAGTAGAAGTTAAAGAGTTAATTGATTTTAAGTTAAGAAACCTAAAAATATGTTACAATTATATAGTCTCAACGATTATGGTAAAAACCAATGAATAAGGAAGCTACAAAGCTTATATAGACAAAGTGAAGAGAATTAGATGAAATGAATGTAAAAGTGCAAGATGGGTTAATCTAGATTAGGGATTTGATTAACACAAAAGGTTAGTCTATATGGTTTTTTTAGCATGTGGAGTCTATCTTATAAAAATTTTGTAGTAGCTATTTATTAGGGATTTGATTAATATAAAAGGGCTTTATTAGTCTTTGCTTGTTCAAACTTATCTGCTCAATATAATATTTTTAGTACACTTTAGTGAGGTAGAAGTTTTTGATAAATATGATAAATGCTAATAGTCACAACCATTTCCTTTTACATTTTCAAAAGATGATAAAGGTTAGCCTCACCATATGGTATATATCATTTGAACTTTCAATATAGTTGATGAACATTAGTTAATCAATATGGTCTTTTTTTCATTTATGTATTATGTTGTTTTCTTAAAATATGGTTTATATACATATGTTATTTTTTATAGTATATACTATTTTTTCATTTATCTATATAAGATAGCAATAAATGGAAGAGCTAGTATAAGGTGATTTCACAGTTGACATTTTACTCAAGAAGATACACTAAATTATACAGGTAAGGAACCATAATTTTTTTACAATAAGGACATAAATTATGTAATTTTGAGAGAGGTATGTGAAATGGGTTCTTTATTAGGCTATAAAAATATTGTTAGTGTATGGTATTTGATTCATGGTATTGTAGTTGTTTTTGTTAGCCATATTGGCTTTATTACCCCTAAGTGTAATTTACAGATGGGGTATGACTAGGCTAGATTTAAGGAAATGGTTTTTGTGACTTGAAAAGTGGTTTAAATGGCAGAGCGTCTAGATAAATAGGGCAAGCCTAGAAAGTTTTCATTTGAAGAGCATAAGGCATTGACAATAGAGGCACATGATGATAAGCATATGGGAATTAAAAAGGTGGACATTAACTAGAATTCTCTCCTTATCTTGATTGTTCCTCTTATTATTAAATCTTGATTGATGATGAGTGGAAAAGGCTACTTCTACTTAGTTGGCTTATTATTCTTTCTTTCTTTAGAAGGGATTTCTAGTGGGTTGGATATTTATTTCAAATTTTCCTTTCCTAATTGCATTATCTAAGACCCTATATTGGATTACCAACCCATTTAAGATAAGTCTTCATTGTCAATATGTGTAGCCAACTTACTAAAAACATTCTTAAATAAGCTCTTAGGTTTAAATTCCTATTATATTTCTCAAATTGTAGCATCTTAAATTTCCAAGGTGACCAAATATTTAATAAATGTAACACTTACATTTATTTGCACCATATTTTTATACTCTTGTACTAAGACAGTCACTGTTTCCTCTAATTGACTTTCTTTGTCAACTTAGTGATCACAGTATTAAAGAAAGAAGGTTCTTACATTGGTGATGGCTCTAAAACTAAACATATTGGTACTAAGGTTTCAAAAACATTTTTACATGCGAAAATAAAGAAGGATGTCTTACAATGATTAGATTTAGATAAGAAAAATTAGAGATTGTCAAATTCAGTAAAACCTAATCTAAGTATCTTAGCATACCAAGTATAAAGAAATTAATCTTTAGGGAATGTCAACCTTTATTCAGTGTAATTAATAAGAGAATTGATAGCTACCAAAATAAGTTCATATCCTATCATAAAGAATGTAGCTTTGATCTTAGTCCTTAACATAACCTCTAGAGCTATTGTCTCATGCTGCTAAGGAATTTAGTTAAAGCTATTGAGAAGATAATAAAGAATTTCCTTTAGTTTGGTGATATAAAAAAAGAAGAAGCATCAGTGGTGAAATGGTAATATATTTCTATTCCAAAGCAAGAAAGGAGAATGGGGTTTGTTAGTTCATGTTATGAACAAATGTTAATCATCAAGATGATCTAAAAATTGTTCAATGACAAAGAATTCATATGGTAAGATGGACGGACTCTCAATATTTAAAAGGCAATTTGAATAGAAGGTGTAGCAGAACGAAATGATAACAATTTTACATTGTTCATGTAACAAATCAATGGTTACTCCAATCAAGTTCTAAAGATGAAATATATTACTAAACAGTTCAGGGAATAAGGCTGCCATGAAATAGCCTCATATGTGAAAATGTAATTAGATACAAATTCGTAACTTAGTTTAGAAAAGGTTATCCAACCTCCAAACTCCAAACATAACTAGTGGTATCTAAATTGTAGTCTCCTCTGCAAGGTCATACTTATAAACAGTAGTCATGTCGACTGTCCTCTATATTTCAACAAACATCTTAAACTCAAACTACTGTTGGATAAATACTGACTAGTTTGGCCCTCCCATGCAGTAATTACTATAGCTAAGAATTTTCTCCGTTGGTCTTGAGAACAAATCAATAATTCTCTTACACAACAAGTACATCATTCTGTGTAGAGAGAGTTGACGCGATCCTGATGCCATGCGATAGATTTTTATTTTTCCAAAAGTAGTTAAGAGAAGCAATCGAGTCCTTGCATATTCTTACTTTGGGACAACGGAGACCAAATAAAGGTAGACTGGTGGGCCTCCTTCCACTCAAATTTTGACCAGGACACATATCATGACATAGTTACAACACAACAGTTTGATTGATACATGGTTCACACTATTGCTAAACAACAAGAATAACCAATTTCTAAAACTATATATATGTTACTTTGCTAAGTTTCGAGTCTAGAAAAGAAAAACATTTTTAGAAATCAAAAAACATGCGTTAGGATTACCCGTAGCACCCACCTCTCTTTCCATAATTTTGCTCCTCACTAGGAACTATAATACTAGTTCCCTTGAGAAGGCCTGAACTTCCATTCACCCCAGGCTCGTCATTGGCAAGTAGAGTTTTCTTGCTCATTATCCTATAAATCTCTATCAGCACTGTCAAAAATGCAGTTTCAACATTTGTGGCCTCAAGAGATGATGTCTCCAGAAAGAAGAGGTTCTCCCTTTGAGCAAACTCTTGGGCATCTTCTTGAGGCACAGCTCTAAGACTTCCTAAGTTGCACTTGTTTCCAATCAGCATTATCACAATATTCTTATCTACATGCGCTCTCAGTTCATCTAGCCATCTTGCCATGTTATCAAATGACTGACGCTTTGTCAGATCATAAATTAACATTGCTCCTACTGCTTCCCTATAGTAAGCACTTGTCACTGCCCTATACCTATGAATAGAGAAAATAAAACAGGTTTAAAGATAGAAAACTAAAAGAAAACTAATGAATAATAACATTATTTCATCTTAATTAGTTTGGAATGTGCAGCTTATGATCTTGGATCCGCATCTGTTAGAGAGCCTAATGAAAGGCAGGGACCAACAACAGAAACTATCTTGAGGCCATTCCATGTCCAGGAGGAGAAAATCAAGAAGTCACCCATTTTTTAATGCTCAAGGCCAAATGCTATGTGGAAAGTTATGTCGACGAAGAGTGGACATAAGTTGATTACTGACAACAATGGTGATCTGAACTAGGAAAAGATTTATACTATAAAAAAAGATATGCAGTAGCAGTTGTTAGAATAATCTGCTATTTGGAAATCTATCATATGTGGAGAGAGAGAAACAGAAGAATCTTTGAGGAAGGAATAATTCATAAGAATCTATTTGAATAACTAGCATCCCGCAGCTTGCTAATAGTAGTTTTATAACCTTGTATTTGAGGTTAGCTATAGCGTAGGAAGAGCAAATGCTGATTGAGAAATTCAGACATTCAACCAAAATAGAACGCATATGCAGATTTAAATTTGATATAAGCCCTGTATATACAAGAATTTTACACCTTAAGTTTTTCTTTTGATGTTCCAATCTACAGAAGCACATCCTGAGATAATTACATGAAGATTGAGATATTCTGGAAAATAATTATCTTCAAAATTATTATATATACCAGAAATAAGGAGAATTTGCTAATATTGCATTAAACTATGCAATAAAAAATCACAAATATTGGAACAATAGATTTCTTGCTGAGTGATGTAAACTAGATTTAAAGTAACAGAATTAAATGAGGTGCAGATTGGTGATGGATCTTATCATCTTAGCAGAGTTCTGTAACTCTTAAGGAAAAATAGAGAAAATCCCTAAAATAAATAAGAACTTTTGCAACCTAGTCAAATGCTTTTCAGTAAAAACTAATAATTACAGAATGATGTCAAACAGAAAATATAAAGTCACTGCATTCAGAACCTTAATGTTAAGAGAGTAAAGCCCACCCATTTCAACTTCTTTACCTTCCACATAACTAAACTAACGCTCTTCACTTCCACTTTTCTTAATCCAGAACCACAAAACAGAATCCAGATATTATTTCCAATTTCCGATATAACATGTGTAGCAATTCTAGAAGAACATAATCCTAATTCACGTCTACTCTTAGCTCTCACTGAGCACTAAATAATGTTTTCTTCCATGTATCATAAGCATCAAGGCCCAGTAGTAGGGCCTTAAGCATAATTAATATCGTGCACTCAAACATCTAAATTTGAAGTTCTGATCCTCTCATACTTGTTTTAAACAACTCCAGGAGGTGCATTTCTACAACCCAGGGGTTTCTTTTAAGTTATCATTAAGACAACCCTATTTCTTTGAATATATACTATTACCCCTAAATCAACAACAATAGAAGTAACTATTTTTTTCTTTAAGTAAACAAAAGTTCCACATTCTATGTTGTATTTTGTCAGTTTCATATCATCATTTTCTTGGGAGAGATGGACCAGAGTTAATATATATCCTTCAAAACATTGTTCAGGAAAGCTGAGCAAATCAAAAACAGCAAACCCACACTTAATATTATTCGAAACCAATTAGCTTGTAATAATCATACAGGACGATCACTCATTTTCCTACTCTCCTAAATGCATATAATTCAGAATGCCTATAAATATATAAGGAGATTGTGGGAAGAAGGAAAAGTTAAAAGGGAAGTGACAATCACCTTTCTTGGCCAGTGATGTCCCAAATCTGTGCTTTGACTGTTTTGCGATCAATAGAAAGAGTTTTGGTATGGAATTCAACCCCAATAGTGGCCTTTGAATCATCGCTAAAAGCTTTTTTAGCGAAATGTGCAAGAAGCTGTGATTTCCCAACTGTTGAATCTCCAATCAACAAAAATTTGAAAACATAATCAACCTTTTGATTGAAATCCACATAACTCAACATCCTCTCGAAATCAATTAAGCATTTTACCTTCCCTTCAAAATTTAATAAAACACCTAAACTAGCCTAGTATAATAGATATATAAGAAAGGTCAAGATTAAAGATCTATATAATAGCAACTCCTTCGTTGATGCACGCATATTAATATTATCATTATATACTCTATAGCAACACCAATTAAAACAGGACATAATTAAGACATCGTCAGGGAAATTGGAGATAGCTACAATGAGGAGTGGAACATAAAGATTAGGATTAGGGTTAGGGTTAGGGTTAGGGTTTGAGTTTGGCTAGGAAGTGTTAATGGTGAGGAATTTGGGTTTGTCAGTTTTGTGGCATAGGAAGAAGAAGACCAACGGTCAGTGCGGGTCCCATCAACAATCAGTGCGCGGGTCCCATCAACGGTTTTGTTATGCTCAAATGACTTTTTTTTTTAACCACAAGGTGTTTTAAGAGAGTCTTAATTATGAGAAAATATCTTTAAGTTACCCACACTCAGATTAATTCTCACTCGACTCAAGTAGGTCCTTTGTAAGAGACAAAATTTTGACCCCAAATTTTAAACGACTACATAAAAAGAAACTTATAATCATCTTGTTTTGTCGCACCTAAAGAATATCTCATACAATCTTTTTTCTTTGTCACTAGTGAAGTTGGACACATTATAATTGCCATTCAAGGTCAATAAGAATTTTCACATTATGTATTCTTAACAATTCCCTTAATTTTAACAATTATGCATCCACATACAATTCAATATTTCTCTTTTTTATTCACACTAATGAACAAAGGCTAAATATTGTTGAAATGATAGGCGTTGGAGGTGGTCAACAATTAAGTCTTTGGTAGCTACAATAATTAATGCTATTGGAAATTCAACAATTGCAGTTGTAGCATTTGTGGCTTGAACAGTTAACAACTAAATTGTGTAAGGGAGGCCTATAAATAGGTCTCCCTAATTCATTTGCACATCATCAATTCTTAGAAAATTCTTAATCTGTTTAAAGTGTGTTTCTCCTATTTCTTGAGAGATTTAAGTGCTTCTTTTTGTAAAATAGAGAGAGGTTGTTACTTATATTTTTTGTAGTAAAATTTCTTCTTCTTCTTATCCATGCATTTTACCCTAATTTATTTGGAGGTTTTTTACGTAAAATATGTGTGTTCATTACTATTCTTTTAATCTTATTTAGCTACGAATTTACTCTAATTCGATCTACTTTTCTTAACAAATATATGTTATGCAATGCAGATATGCACTCTTTTAACTTTTTAACACTCTTGACAACTCTTTAGAAAGTCAAAAATTATTCTTCCAACTTAATTATGGTATATTTATACCAAATTAACTTACATCAATTAAACTTTAAACTTTTGCTTAAATCTTTGACAAATTAATTTACTAATATTATCAAAGATTAAAACATAAGCAGTAACATATTATTAACTTACCACGTTTAATTATGGACAATCAATACAATATTAAAGAGAAGTATAATTTAATGGATACTTATATTCAATGAACCAATTGCATGTAAACATTAATAAATTTTAGTAAATATTTTTACTAAAGAATATTTATTCATCTTAATATCTACATGTATTTACCTTTTTAATTCATTTAAGCAAGATATTCAATAAAATTTTATTATATATTAACCCAATTAGTAGGCAATATTTCTTCAATTACTTATAATACAAATAAGAAAAATTGAGAATCACTTATAATATAGTTAAGATGAAAAAAAAAAGTCTACTTATATGAAGGTTAAAAACATATTTTGGTGATTTATATAACTCATAAAAATATTAATTCAAATTGAATATTCTGATAGGAATTTTTTAAAATTTTAATCTATTTAGATTTCCTTTTATAAATTTATTTAAATATAAAATATTTATATTTAATAAATTATTATCATATGTAATTTATTTTTGAACGTTTAATTTCAAATTCAATTATATCATAGAGAATTTTTCTAAAATTTTCAAAATGTAAAATAAAAAACATTTTAATATTTTGTATATGTAAACAAGTGAGGATATGATAAGTTTATTTTTATTTTTTGTTTTGGTTTGGGTAAAAGAAATTGAATTCTCTTATGGTTTCATCAATTCCATCAACATACTTTGCACTTTTAAAATCTAATGAGAGACTTTTATATTTTGTGAAAATTGCAAAATTAATTATTTTGTTAAGTTGTGCTGTTAATTAATTTTTGCGCAATTAGCACTCCATGTGGACAATCATAGAAGAATGATTGAGAATTAACAATCCATATTGGTGTATGTGTCAAATAAATCAATCTAATAATTTTGTTAATTTATATATCATTACTTATATTCAAAATATATTTTTATATAATTTAAAATTAATGTAGTAATTTATTATTAATAATATATGTATTAGCTTAGTTTGAATGTAAATTAAGAGTTGTAGTAAATATTTATTTATTAAATAATAGTAGTAATCAATAGGGTGATCAACTTATATATGATTAATAATTTATATGATTTAGTGAATTAAAGATAATAATTAAATTTTAATACAAAATGTTGTTATTATCTTTAATCTAGAAGATAGAATCGAATAGAATTGAATAAAGATGATTAGAGTACTTGTTTAGCATAAAGCAACGTATACAAACATAAGGCAACAAATTTACAAACTAAAGAGCTCAAAATCAAGCAGGAGAAAGGTAGTTGTTGAAGTTGATAAGTAACTTTTGGGACATTATCTAAAGAATAACTAGCTTAGTTAGAAGAAATTGTGTTGGCAGATTGTGCTATTGGCTTTTCACCTTAGACAAAATTAGAGGTTTCAAGAGGCATTGATCATAGCCCTCATCTGCTACCTAAGTTTTAATATATGTAGCATAGTTTAAGAGTTACAGCCTTTTAGAGAAAGTAATCAGAAATTTTCAGTCTTTACTTAATGATGTGAGTCAATTTAACCTAAAAGGAATCCTTATCAACGAAAACTGATTTGTTAAATTTTAGAACTGATTAATTTGTGTTATCATAACCACTCATTAGACTAAGTGTAAGTATTAAGTAATTTATTTGTCTCATCAATATCTTGGATTCAATGCTAGATTCAAATAATTATTACTACTAATTAATTATTTACAAATTTATCCTTTTATAATAATAACAATAACACTCTGTATAAATTTTGTTGAGGCGCGAGATTTGAGGAAGTCTAGTAGTACATAGCCTTACCCCTAATTAGTTGAGAGATGACCCACATAAAAAAAAGAAAAAATATAATAAATAAAATAAAATAAAACAATAGAAAAATAAAACAATAAAATCTAATAAATAAAATTCAAATAAATATGTATACAAATAATAATAGATAAAATAAAGGGTTAATTACTAAAAATAACCTAAACTTTCTTCAAATTTTCAATTATAGCCCAAACTTTAAAAAGTAGTAATAAAATACCTAAATTTTCAAATTTTTTTCAATTCTAGCCTGACATTAGTCTCACCGTTATCTTGGATGATGTGACATTTCTACATGTCAAAGGACCCCCACTAATCAGATATGTCAGTGTCATTAAGGGAAGCTTGTCTTATTAGTGAAACAACATCATTCCTTATTGGTAGTGAAACAACGTCGTTTCAAGAAAACTAAAAGAAGACTTGCTCCTCCTCCTTCATTCTCAATCTATAACCTAAAATCCCTAAGTTTTTAGAGATTGTTTCTTCCCTCCCTCCCAGACGCACATATAGAACTTTTGAACTACTAGTGAATTTCAAGTGGATTTGGAAAGCTTAGTTATAAATAGGCATTTGACAATCATTGTGGTTGGGTAAGAGATCCTCAGAACTAATGGAGAGGTCAGGACATGTTTAGGAGACATCAAAACTAAATGTATTGTCATTTCTGGAATAGCCTGGACAATGTTGTTGGACCAATGGAGGTTGACAAATTAAATCCCACTTATGTTTTGATAATAATAAAATGTATAGAATTTGT
>JANSVA010000007.1:907346-923485 GCA_025504915.1 Erythroxylum reticulatum
AAGCATATTTGAAAGAAGAGCACATTTGGATAAGAGAACATTTGACCTCCTTAATGTATCAGATTAGTATTTTTAAATGAGCTTCTTCAATCACAGCTAATCTGCATTTCAGAAAGACAACAGAAGCTAGTATTCCCAGAATTTTACAAAGACACACGTTCCCTGAAAAGTGCCTAAAAACCATCTCACTTACAAAGAAGAGAAAGAAAATACCATTTTGGGTAGGCAAGTTGCCAAAAAGTCCAGCAGGGGAGCTATTCTGCCTAGCAAGAGTTGACTCAATCTTTTTCACTTGCTCATGTTGATGCAATTCCATGGTACCAAAAAAACCATGTGCAGTATCCATGGCTGAAGAGCAAATAGATGAATTCTGCCTTGGATAATGAGGAGGCAGGGGAGAATAACTTTGCTGTGAATTCACAAAATGACCAGCCGCCTTTCTTACTCCTGCAAATTTATCCTCGAACTCATTGAAACTGGAGATTGGATCGTTGATGGACCCATTATCGACGAAATTTGAGAAAAGTAACCCTGGAGCTGAGCGAAACCGCAATAAACCTGAACTGGGTTGTTCGTTTCGGTTGTGATAATTGTGACTAATACTTGAATCCATGAATAAAGGCTCAATATTTCTGTGCTTTTGCTCTGTTTTCACCATTTTCCGTCTCTTTCTTCTATTAAAAAACACTGTAGGCTCACTTTAAGAGATTTGATGCCAGAGAACCATCAACATTCGTTTGAATAAAAATTTCGGGAATATTTTCCTGTCACTATCTGTAGTAAATCTTTAGCAGCTTATTTCTTAAGCAGAGACAGATAAGATCATGAAGAGCAAGCAACCGAAGAAAAAGTCCAAAGCCTTTATATAGGGGAGAAACTATAGCTAAAAGAAGAACCTAAGAAAAACTTAAAGCTAGTAGATTACCGAAAACTCAAATTAATGGAGGCTGAAAACACGAAAGGCATACAAAGACGGCATAAAAGTGGCAGAGAAGGCTATGGTTGTGAACAGAGTAGAGGATAAATAAGAGGCTCAAATTTGGTTTTCAAGGCAGCGAGAGAGACTTATGCCGCCATTAATAGTGTGGGGTTGAGGAGGGGAACAGAAGGAAGAAGTTGCTATCTTTTTTTTGTTGGAAAATGAAGCCAATGTCAAAAGTACATCGACTTACCATTCTCAATTTCTGGTCTCTGACTCACTCACTCTCACCACAAATGCCTTTTGATCCTTTCCTTTTCGGCTTTTGCTTTACTAATGTGGCCCTTCCTGTTCTTACCTAAGTATGATTATCTACGTAGCATCATGTTTTTATGTCAAGCTTACTCTATTAGGATGTCTTTACTGCTGCTGGTGCTCAAAAGGAAATGTCTCCAGCGCTTCAAGATAAGACTTTAATAAATCCTTCTTAATTTGTCTCAAACTTGGAGTCTTCAACAATTGCAGTGTTCATAGAGTTGGATCCACATTGAAATTCTGATTCCACGTGGTTCTATGTTGGCATATGATATTGGTGTGTTAAATAAAGACCAGTAGCAATTTGCATCACATATGACATTGGTATGTTTATTTGTAACAGTTTTGCACCATTTATTTATAACATTAGTATTTATTCTCAAAATTCTATGATATGTAACATCAAAATCTACGAGTATGATGTCTTTCTTTCTTAACTTGGATGACTTCATATTTAAATTAATTAATATTTTATTTTAGAAGGAATTTTGAAATATCATAGAAATAAATATTATAGGATTAAGTGCTTTTACCAATATTACTTGTTCAATATCATTGGTTGAAATAATTTATCTATTATCCCTAAATTATTGTATTTAAATTAGACATTAAGAGAGTGTAAAAAAATTAGCATACGTTATGCTTTTCCTTATGTAGCAAGTAGCCGATATCATATATTAAAGTATAGAGATAATTAAACAAATATATAGATGCTTGTCAAAAAACAAGTTCACTGAACATATCTTATATGAGAAATCCATTTAGAATATTACTTGTATATCTATGAAAATTTTCATTATAATAATTTTACAAGTGATCCTTTGACTTAAGATCTTCACCGTATCTCATATAAAGATTGTTTTGTTTTGATATTTCTTATGACTTATTCTAGTCAAGGGTAGCTCAGTCAGTAGTCGCTAGATATAACATGAACTATATGAGGCTAGTTGAGTGTCAATATAGAATTCATCATCCTAAAGTAATTAGTGAGAATGTTATGTTATTCTCGATTAGTATTGATTCGGTAAATCTTTGGCCAAGATGGAATGATACTTTGAAAAGAGCTTTTAAATCTTATTAATTGGATCAATTGTTAATGATGGATAACTAATATGATTATACTCAAATAGACTAAACATTATTTCTATGCTATATATCTATCAGAATGTTGTATGATAAAAGGATTAATTTATATGAAAAAGGTTATACACAAAAATGTTAGTTAAAATTACTTTGACATTACTAAATATGTAGATAGTCATGATATGTTACTAAATGTCAATCTTGATCTATAGACATAAATGCCTAATTAGATAATTAAAGATAAATTAAAGAAATTTAATTTATATTCATTACCAACATATTTGTGAATCTAATACGTAACATACAAAGAAAGAGAGAAAAGACGTTGTAATTAAGTTGGACCTGAATGTAAAGTTTGAGAAATTTTATAATTAAATATGAGGTATTTAATAAATAAAGATAAATATAAGATATTGAATCCTACATGGGAATAAAAATTAATTCTAATTAAATTCTAACTAAATTTAGAATTTGATTTCAATTAATTGCTAAAATAAGCAAAGCTTATTATAAATAGATTTAATCTCCAAGGATGCTAATGCTCCTTGCCTAACAATCTCTATAATAATTGTAGAATTCTCTTAACATGTTTTATGTATACTATTAGAGGATGAACATTTTTGTGACTACGATGGTAAGATGAGCTGATTTCAAAAATGGTTCAAGAAAAATGACATTGGATCTTATTTGGGAATAAAAATTAATTCTTATTAAATTCTAACTAAAATTAGAATTTGATTTCAATTAATTACTAAAATAAGCAAAGCCAATTATAAATAGACTTAATTTCCAAGGATGCTAATGCTATTTGCCTAACCATCTCTATAATAATTGTAGAGTTATCTCAACATGATTTATGTATAATATTAGAGGACAAACATTTGTGTGACCACAGTGATAAGATGAGTTGATTTCAAAAATAGTTCAAAAGAAATTACAACAAAATGATCAAGTTTCAGAATAACAATAAGGTACAAATCTTGATTTGCACTTTATTATGTTTTAAGTGTTAATAATGTTATATAATTTAAGTAATTTTGACTTTTGAGAAATAAAAAAGAGATCAAATCCCACTTAAAATTTTCAACAATGGACTAGAGCCAACTTTAATTCTATAACTTGATTAAAATTATTTGATTGTTATTGATCTTAAATTTTGGAATTGAAAATTGCACACTTTAGTTCATTAAAACAAACTAGATTTGTTTAAGTATGAAAAGTTTATATTGAAAGTTTATGAAACCTAGAATTAGTTCAATTATCATAATTGAACCTGTTAGATAAACTTAGATATGAATAGGCTATGGGTGGAGGTGATGGCAACGACTATGACAGTTATGGTTTTTCTTGTTTTAGGTTTAGGACTTTTTATGGAGAAGATACCCTTGTTTGGTTACAAGTTAATGTAACCTTAACCTAAAATAAGGGTGTTTGGAAGTAAAATTACCTAAACTTAGGACTTAAGATATAGGGGTGTTTGGTCACTTGGAACAATGTTTATGATATCGTATATATAATGTAGAAGAAGAATTTTTAGTTTACTGAATTAAAAAAAAGAACGGACAGAACTCAATTTTTTTTAATATGGTATTTGGCAATCAATACCTAATTGGGTAGCCAAATCATAACGATTAATACAATAAAATCTTTCTATAAATCCCTTGTAGTACTGAAATTAGAATTCAAAGAATTTTTATTTATAATTTATATTTATAGTAGTTTCTTTGTAGAAGAGTTTAAACTACAAAAAATCCTTATAAAATTAACTAAAATTGTCGCAATAATAAGGTTATAATAAGGATTGTTATCTTAAAGGTTTTTATAGGAAACATTCAAATCCTTATTTACTTATTTAAATTTAAGGATTATAGGAATGAGTTTGAACTTATTTGGTAATTGGTTTAGCGTAATCCAATTCAAACAAGTAAAAAATAGAATTTGAAATAGTTTAAAATTTAAATAGAATTTAAAATAGTTTAAATTCAAATTTAATTTAAAATAACACAATTATTTTTAATATAATATGTAATGTCTCCCTTCATACCTGGCCACCAATAATGTGTCTACAATTCTTGGTAAATTTTAATACTTCCTGGGTGCATAACATATGAATTGCTATGGGCTTCCTTTATGATGATCTTTTTCAGCTTATTATGATTAGGAACACAAATTATATCTTTGTAATACAAGTAGTCATCCTCTTTGATTGCATATTCATTATCCTTCCCCTCTTGAATTTGTTTAAGAATGGTAACTAGCTTTTCATCTTGCTTTTGTATTTCCTTGACTTGTTGTAAAAAGTTTGGTTTAAGCCTCAACTTAGCTACAATGATTGCATCACTAGCTACATACAATATAGCATTCATTGCTCTTAAAGTTGATAATAATTTCCTGCTAAGAGCGTCGACTACTACATTTTCTTTGCCTAAATAATAGTCAATGATGCAATCATAATCTTTAATAAACTCAATCCATCTTCTTTGCCCTAAGTTTAACTCTTTGTATGTATATAAGTAATGCCTCTAAATCTTCAAAGCAAAGTCTATGGCTGCAAACTCTAAATCATGGGTTAGGTAGTTCCTTTCATAATGGTTAAGTTTCTTAGAAGCATAAGCAACTACCTTTCCCTCTTACATAAGTACACATCCAAGCCTGTTATTTGAGGTATCACTATCACAAAGTCTCTACCATGTACAAGTTGTGTATGAATAGGCGCTTCAGTCAATATAGCCTTTAGCTTCTGAAAACTTTCTTGAAATTTATCACTCCACACAAATTTTGCATTATTTTGAAATAACTTGGTCAAATGTGCTACGATTATAGAGAATCTCTTAACAAATCTTCTATAGTATCCTGTCAAACTTAAGAACTTGTAATCTCTGTAGCATTCCTAGGTGGCTTCCATTCTATAATGGCTTTTATCTTCTTATGATCAACTCTAATCCCATCTATTGATATGACATGACCAGGGAAATAAACTTCATTAAGCCAAAATTCACATTTACTGAACTTGATATAAAGTTGCTTATCCCTTAAAGTCTGCAAAATAATTCTTAGATGCTCATTATGCTCTTCTCGGTTCTTAGAATAAATCAAGATATCATTAATGAAGACTACCACAAATTGATCTAAGTAAGGGTGGAAAATACGATTCATGAGATCTATAAAGGCTGCCGAAGCATTTATGAGTCCAAAAGGCATCATTGAAAATTCATAATGCCAATATCTCATTCTAAAAGTTATCTTAGGGACATCTGTTTCATTTACTCTCAATTGGTCATACCCTAATTTCATATCAATCTTAGAGAAAACACTTACACCTGTAAGCTAATAAAAAAGGTTATCTATTTTAGGTAGTAGATATTTGTTCTTCACAGTCAGTTTATTCAATTGTCTGTAATCCACACGTAGCCTAAGAGACTCATCTTTATTCTTGACAAATAACATAGGTGCATCCCAAGGAGACACACTGGGGCGTATAAAACCCTTCTCGAGAAGTTATTACAGCTGGATTTTCAATTCTTTAAGTTATGTAAGTGTCATCTAATATGGTGCAATGGATACAGGTGTTGTACTAGGTATCACATCAATAGAAATTTCAACATCTCTTTCTAATAATAACCCTGACAACTACTCAAGAAATACATCCTAAAAGTCACATACAGTTAGAATTTCTTGAATTTTAGGATCATTCTTTCTAGCTTTTAGAAAACAAGCTAAGTAGGCTACACACCCCTTTCTAATAAACCTTTTTGCTACTATCGTTGATATAATATTGGAGAGAAAATTCGATCTTTTATCAATAACTATGATCTCATTAATATCAACTATTCTAAAAGTGATTATTTTAAGATGAAAATCTACCATTACATGATGTCTAGATCACCAATCCATACTAAGAATCACATCAAATTTGTGGAAAGGTAATTCCATCAAATCACCAAGAAATTTATAACTTGTATTTTTGGCGGACAATTCTTGTAGATCCTATTTACCACCACACTATGACCTAAAGGATTTTTAACTAAAATATCATGCTTAAGGCCCCTTATTTTCAGGCAATGGCGTACATATATAGAAATGTGTAAATCCTGGGTCTATCAATGCATTAAAAGAAATGTCAAAGATAGAAAAAGTACCCATAATCACATTTAGGGCATCCTAGTTATAACGAACCTGCATAGCATATGCATAAACTAGAGTACATGTATTAGGTCCGTCAACTGTCTCTAATGTGGCCTTTTGACCACCAATACCATAACTAACTCCCACGCCTCTACCTTTGCCCCTCAAAGCCACAGGAACTAGTCTCTCTGTTTGACTAGTTGTTTGATACTATTTACCAGGGCAATCTCTTTGAAAATGCTCCATAGATCTACATCGTAGGCATGCTACCATTATCTTCCAACACTGTTCGTTATGTTTCTTCCCATAATGATCATATAGGGTAACTACCCCATGTTTTAACCCACCTGCTATATTAGCTATAGATGAGGTCAGTTGTCCTGCCCTAACCATTGATTTCTGACTTTATCCTAATTGGTGGTAGGATGTCTGTGTTTATGCTAAAGCTTGAGACCTTAAACCCTTTTGTTTCTTACTGTCAGAGAAGGATGAACTAGATTGTCCTTGACTCCTCTTTTGTTATCCCTGTTTCTCCATTTCTATTCATCAATATTAACTTTTGCAATCCTTAAAGCTGCTTTCACCATCTCTCCGTAATTCCTAATTTGCAGTCCAATAAGGAATTTCTTGATGTCATAATGAAGACTTGCTTCAAATATCTTACACTTATCTACCCCCGTAAGAATTAATCTCTTAGCATACATACTTAGTTTATCAAACTCTTTCTCATATTATGATACCATTCTATACCCTTGTTTTAAATGAAGGAATGCATCTCTCATCTCATCCTTATAGGCATCACCTACATATTTATCTGTAAAATGTGACAAAAAGAACTCCTAAGTAAGACCCTGTAGTGGTACAAGCCTTTTAATGGACTCCCACCATTGGTATGTTGGTCCCTGAAGAAGACCATTTGCATACTCCAATCTTTCTTCTGGTATGCAATTGAGAAGATAAAAAATTCTCTTTATCTTAATTAGTCAAAACTCGGCATTTGGAGTAATGACTGATGATTCCCTTAGAAAATCCTCTGCTCCCAACCTCTTAACTTTCTCCAATGTAAGCTTCTGTAGTGGAAGAGGTGGTTGTAGCTATATAGAAGGTGCAACAACCATCTGTTGTCTCATATTCTCCACCATAGATTGGAAAAACTTTGCCGAGTTAGGAGTTAGATAATCGACAATGTGGTGGTATGGGCTGTGCTGGCTTTCCTACCATGCCCCTATCTGTATCTCTTGCTGAGACATGACTTTCCTCCTCTTCCTCAGCAGGTCCCTTAGTGCCTAGTTCCATTCTTCAGTCTATAACTGACAGAAAGCGTGGATATACATTAGAGTTACATCATATTCTCATATAATCCTTCATTTGGCATACACACAAATCACCTTTCCTTTGTTTACTTAATTATAGCCCAAAAAAGGCATAAAGTGAGCTTTGATACCAGTAAATGTAACACCCCATACCCAATAATGGAATTGGAATATCGAGTATTACTGCATTCTTAAATACCTTGAATTTTGAATTACAAAATTTTTCTACTTAAATCCTTATTATACTAGCAAATATTTTCACTTTATAAAAAAATTTGACAAAGTTTTCTCTATATTTTCTTAAAACCCCTTGCAAGAAACTTAAATACACTTGTCATACATTTTACTCTACCATCCATCACCATATCAAACTCCTTTGACAAAATAATTTGCCCATCCTCCGATACATTTCAACTCATCTAAATCAAATTTCATATATAACTTTAATATATAATTCACTAAATAATTCTACAAGATCCTTCATTTCTTTAAATATACATGCCATAACAAAAAACAAAATATAATTCTGTAGTACATCCACCTCCGAGTCTTCTACAATCCTTTATGTGACTCTAGTCTTTGTAGTATATCCACCACATCTTTCTTCTAATTTTCTCCAAAACTTATGCATGGAAAGAAAACTGCACGCTAAGCTATAGGCTTATAGGTGTTCAAGCAATTTCATTTCTCTTCCAATTCAATTCATTCAACCATAACATGCATAACATATAATATTTTTCAAATATAAATATCTTCATTTATTCCTAATCATAAATAGGCATTACAAATTAATTTATGAAATTTAAGCATGTATCTATCATATTAATTCATATATAATTACATAATGATCAATAAAATTTTCAATCAATTACTACTTCCAATTGAAGTTCCTTAATCATTAGTTATACATTTATATTTTTTTTCTGTAATTGCCCCAATTAACCTAACCGAATTACATCGTCGAGCTAGATAGGTGGGATTTTAAAATACAAGACCAAATTCTCATAACCATACGATCCTTTTGCATATCTTATATCGTTACTCTGTTATTATTATTATTATTATTATTATTATTATTATTATTATTATTATTATTATTATTATTACATATCGAGACCGATCACTCAGAGCCACACATAAACACGGTACTGCTAACTCCCTAATTGGCATGCCAATCTTATTACATTCCTCTAATTCCTATCTATTTTACTAAGGGCAAATCTAATTGAAATTTCATTGAAATTTAGTGATATAGTCTCATAATAGCCAATTTAAGCTATTCCATATTCGATCAAAATAAACGTTACTCCTTAATGTCATTTTTCTTTCATTATTGGTTTTAATTTAGTTCATATAATATTCAAGAAATATTCATTTCACCAATTAGTCAAAATAATATGTATATCAAATTTCTAAAGTCAAACATAATGCATGCCAATTGAGAAAAATACAAATTATAAGTTCAAAATTCAAATTAATCATATATACTACTTTATTTAGTATCCAGTTAAACATTTTTAACATAAATTTTATAAACCCTCAATTGTATCTCAAGAACTCTACATTTCATAATACACAATTTTTAAGAAAAGTAAAATTGCATGAGCACATATCAAATGAATGTCCAATTCGCTTGAATAAACTTCAATTTCACCATCAATTCCTTATTTTTTCTCTTTCCCTTTCTCTCTCTCCTTTAATTCCTCTTATTTTTCTTCTTAATATTACATAAAAATTCAATTTCATGCACTTTAATCATTAATGCATGCAACTACACTAAAATAATGTACTAAAAATAACCAAAACTCCACTAATTTACCTTGATAAATTCGAGTATTATTCATCAACAAAACCCATATACTTTTTCTTCATCTTTTTCCAAAATTCTTGTTGATATGATGATTTAGTGTTTAATTGTTGATTTAGGGGTTAATGATTGAGAAATTTGACTTGAAAGTGGAAGAAAAATGAAAAAATTTGGAAAAAAAAAGAGGGAAGGTTGTTCTTAGCAATTTTGGGGAAGAAGAGAATGTATAGGTGGCCAAAAATACAATTTGGTCCCTTAAGTCATTTTTTTTTTCAAGATCCAAAATTAAATTTCAATTTTAATCCATTAGTTGGATTTAATCACACTAAAATATCTTCATTTAATACCTTTTTTTAAATCATAATAAAAATTTATTCAGGTATTATTTAGTCCACGAGTCCAAAAATAACACGATTAAAACTTATGAATTCTTTTCTTCTTCTCAATAATTAATACTCATTAAAAAAATCAACCCCACATAATTACAATATTTTTTTAGTTTGACTTTTACTCATTTTTCGAGTCAAACTTTAACCACTAATCAATTCTTGGTTAAGCCCTCAAAATGAACTCATTTTGGCGTCAAATTTTATCCTTGGAATGTCCTTGAATAATACTATCCGATCTTAAATAGAGTGTAGTTTAGGTCTTGGGTGTCACTATTTATCTTATGATGCACTATTTGTGGCTTGAAAGTAATATTCACAAAATCAAAATTTTTGGGACATTACATTTTTTTGATTGGATTGGAATGTCTTATAAAATTTTGAAAAAGAAAATTTTAAAATTATAATAAGTAAGAAGAATTATTTATTAAAAATAATTTTCAATTAAATTTTGTGAAAAGAGTCAAGATAATTGCAAAATAGTTCTAATTGAAGTTGAAATTTGTTTTCAAATCAAATTAAATTTCTATTTAGAATATAAATTAAATTCATTTAGGAATCAATAAGTTTAATCTAATTTAATTATCTAAAGAGTTGAAAAATATTATTTTAGATTATTAAGATTAACAAGTAGAATCAAACAAAGCCTAATGCTTTATACAAATAATTTAATTATGTGTTCATAAATTGCTTGTTTTAATATATGTTTGATATATTACGCATGTTAAGGCTTATGTTTTATATGTTTTACATACAATTGTATTTGAAGAGATAAATTAAATTAAAATTTTTATTAAAATATTAAATTCACCCTAAGAACGTAATTATTTCCTTCTACTGTTTGAATGAATGGTCGGAGTCTACCAATCTATTCTAGGCACTCCTCCAATAGAGGCCGAAGCAGTAGTTTTGTGAGAATCTCTACAATGGTTGCTTTTGTCCTCTTTCCCCAACCTTATAATGGAGATGGACCCATAATTGGTAGTCAATGCAGTTTATAATTGTTAGAAACAATAATTCAAAGTTTGGGTCGTGCAGGCCTATCTTAGCTTCAATCATTATTGTTATAGTATGCTTTATTAGGAGGAGAGCAAACGAAGTTGCTCATTCTTCGACTCACAAGTCTCATTTATATGATAGTCTTCACATTTATGATGAGGTATCTTAATTGATACAAAAGCCTCTTCTGTGTGAATGAAATTTATCTTTTTTTTAAAAAAATTATCACAGAAATTAAAATCTCTCTTTATTCAAAATTCTATTATAAAATATTTGCACATTTTAATGAAATTTACATTTGAATGATACCTTATCTAATCTAATCTTATGTGTCTTTTGTGTTGACCAAAAGGATTGAGAATGCTCCAAAAAAATAAAGAAGAAAAGAGCTTTAATTAAAGTATATAATATGGCAAGCACCCTCACGTGGTTCCTTTACTGAAACAATGTGATACGTAACAAAATAAAAAGAGAAACATAAATAATAGAAGACAATTCAACAGAAAAAGAGAAGTTAAAGTGTTTAAAAGGAAGGAATTTGCTTTATGAGATGGCTGCCATTTCCCTTTCCACACTTTTTAGAGAGAAAGATTCCATAATACACAACCAAGATATGTTCAAATGTGATCATTGAAGTTGGTTAGAACTGAAAGAAAGAAGATTAGCCTTTTATAGAAAACAAAGAAATAGGAATTTTGCCCTTTCCAGTCCTCCAAAAACGATCCTCTCCTCTTTGGGCGCTCAAAATATCAATTTATGGCAAAAACTAAAATTTTGAGCATATACATGATTAGGTGCATGACCGTGCATCTAACTTGCAAGCTTATAAAAATGTCTCATTTGTAAATGTGCACAGTCGTGCATCTACCATAAAATACCCAATCATTAAGATGCACGACACTACGTTAAAATACCTTCAAACTAAAATGAAAAAATTTAAAAATTTGAATATTTAATGATTAGTTTTTAAGTTCACGTTACAATTACAAAATTGAATTTCCTAAAATTATTTTTAGGATTTCCCTTTCCGTTGTACCAACGTATTACATTCCATTTAATTATTATTTTATTATATGAGGATAAAGAACTTGCAAGTTTGATCCTGTCCACTGAAAATCTACGATCGAAGAACCAACAATAGAACCACTGAACAGACCGAATACTTGGGGGATTGTTGCCAGATGGGGAACATCCTTTGACTTGGAACTGTAATAAATTAATGGTCGATGACACTCACCACACCACAAGTACACACAATTGATCCATCCACTGTACCTAAATCTGATTTCAAAAGAAGAAATGATATGCATTACGAGAGAAGGCATGAAGATTTTTCTTAGATATCAGTCTAATAGCACAAGCATATAATCCACCACCTAGAGAAGAGACTCGGACATCTAATCGGAGAATCCGAAGTTAGAAACAAGAAATTAAATTAGCTTTACAAGGATCTTCCTCTCTCATTGCAGATTGATTCGATCAAGGCTCTCAGACACCGTTTTCATCCTCGGACGCATTTCAGGGTCTATTTCAGTGCAATTGAGTGCAATATGAAACATTGCTAGGACTTGTTTCTTTGCATGAACCTCACTCAAAAGTGCTCGGTCTATAATCTGAGACAATGGCCTTTCATCTCGAAACACCTTCCTCACAAGACTCTCTAGTCCTTTACCATCATTTTCTGACCCGTCATCAGGTAGCCGACCGGTTAAAAGCTCCATCAGTATAATTCCAAAGGAGTAGACATCACATTTCTGGGTGAACTTGCAACCAGATACTCGAGCTTCAGGTGCCAAGTAAAAGTTGGAGGGAGCAGAAATTGTCAAGCCCACCGTAGAGACGACTGTTGTTTGATTAGCATACTGCCTTTTTGACACTGAAGTCGTCAACTTAGTAGTACTCGAGAAAAGACGGTTGAGTCCGAAGCCGGATATGCAAGGATGAAGTTCATCATCAAGAAGGATTTTTGTTGACTTCAAGTTACCGTGTACATATTTACGAGGACTGTACTCATGTATGTACATCAAACCCCTTGCAGCACCTTGAGCAATTTTTAACCTCGTTGCCCATGGAAGTTGAGTTGGTGCATTGGAGGGCTGTCCTGTGGAAATTTCACATTTGTATTCATAAGAAGGGGGCATTTTATATTCCATCCAAAGATTACAGGTAGAAAGCTATCATAAACATTCAAGGAAAAGGTAGCAAGAAATGCATAGAAGTTCTAAGGTAAACAACAATAGCTAGTACTTAACGGATATAAAGTAGTACTTTGGATTATCAATTAATTGTAAAATGTCTTTAAAAACAAAAAAAGAAAGAACTTTAGTCAATGCCACGGGTTCAACAACTGAGCTAAGTAGAAGACAGCTCTCCGTCTCCGTGGTCCAACTATGAAGTCACGGAAAAGTTCTGAAATTACTAATCATTCATGTCCTTTCATGAAAATGGGACAAGGCATTTAAAACTCTCCTAGGGAACAAAACAATGAGCCAAAATGGGACCAAAACAAGAGATACGACAAAGCTGATGAAGACAAATACAGTACCAGAAATGCACGAACAATATACAGTTTGGTATCTCCTGAAGAAAAGAAGTCAGTAGATGGAGTCCGTCCATTCCAACGTTTTGAAAGCTCTAGATTCTGAGCACGTAAAACACTTAGTAGGGGAGACCTTACACGCGTTATGTTAAACTAGTTTTGAACACACAAAGGGCTCTGGTTCTGGTACATCCTAAAGCAATGGTTAATTGCATGTTCTGAACTGTAAGTTAGACTCCAACTTCCAACTCCTCCCCGAATATGGCACACACACACAATCAAAATGCAAAATAATAAACTTATGTACACACACAAAATGCAAGTAAAGGAGGAGTTTTACCATGCAGCGCAGAGTACAAGCTGCCGTTGCGCACAAAATCAGAGACCAACAACTTCTCATCATCAGAATAGTGATAAGCCTTCAACCGTACAATGTTGGGATGGTGCACTCTTCCAATCGCCTCCACCTCCGTCACGAAGTCCTTAAACCTACAGGCTGCAATATGATCACCCTCACTCAGCCTCCTCACCGCAACAACCGTAGGCACCACCGCACCAGACCCCCTACCCCTGACCACCACCTTGTACACTATCCCACTCCTGCTCTTTCCCACAACGTGCGCAGATGCCCTCAACAATTCCTCTAACTCCAAACTAAACCCTTCATCCATTACTACGAATTTACCCTGTTGCCCCTCCTCGCTAGCCTCGTGGCGGCTTTCTATTTTCTCTTCTTTTCCTGTTCTTTTGCGCTTCTCGTAGTTCTTCCGTCTTCTACGAAACAACCAAGCCGAAAGCGAAACAGCTCCAATAATGACCGATACGACCGATATTAAGGGAACCGCTACCGACCCATTTTTCGTCTTCCCTTCATGCCTACCGCCGACGGTACTTGGGATTGGGTCTCTGGGGCTATCTGGGTTCTCAGGGTTGTCGCTGGCAGTGGCGTTAGCAGCTTCCGGGCACGGAGCTTGCAGTGGAAACCCACATAGGCCCGGGTTACCGGCAAATGCGGTCGGACCCTGGTTGACCAATGAACCCGCCAAGGGCACCTTGCCGCTAAGATTGTTGTTCCTTAAATCCAAACTCACCACCACCGGTAAATCCCCGTATGACTCCGGAATCCCGCCGGAGAATGCATTGTAAGAGAGATTAAGAGTGCCAGTGAGACTTTTGAGGTGAATGAGAGATAGAGGGAGTGAGCCATTGAAACAATTTGAAGACAAATCCAAGTGGGTCAAGGCTTGCAAGGAACTGATCTGTGGCGGTACCGCGCCGGAGAGGGAGTTATGAGACAGATCCAGAGAACGTAAGTTGGTGGCGTTGAAGAGATGTAAAGGTATGGTCTTGGAGAAGTTGTTGTGAGACAGAGAGAGTCGTGTGAGGGAGTTAAGAAGGCCGAGTTCCGAGGGGATGTAACCAGTAAGGGTCTTGTTTGGAAGGAATAAGGAGGTGACCCTGCGATCAGAGCAAATGACACCATGCCAGTGACAAGGGTTTGGATCAGAATCGGACCAAGAGGAAAGAGCTTGAGTTGGGTCGGAAGTTACAGCAGCTTTAAGCGCCAAGAGAGCGAGACCGTCGTTGTTGAGGGAAAGGGAGAAATTAACAAAGAGAAGAAGAAATGTGGGGATGAGTTGGATAGGGAGTAGATGCATTGCAAATAGGAATTGAGGAAGGAATGACTGATCATTAGACAAGAGACTTGAAGAGCATGCAACGAGAAGTTGCGGTTGCAGAGCAAAAGAGAGAAAGAGAGAGTGGGCTGGTGGAAGTTTTGAAGATTTGAAATGAAGTTGGAGAAATCGAGGTCTGGGAAACAAGGTGGACGTGGCTCTGTGCTCTCACTTACACATGCATTTGAATTTCATTTGACTGCTGCTGCTGTTAATAGTAACATGTTTTGTACATAATTGAGTGGAGTTTTCTTGAAGCCCTTTTTGGTTTATTTTTATACATGAAAATTGGGAAAGAAGTGAAGCTGAGCCAAAGGGAGGAGTTGGATTCTGGATAGGGACGGGGGGCTGTAAAATACGTGCTTTTGGAAAAAGATCTGTCCTTTAATTTATGGGTGTCAGAAAATCATTTGAACAAGGACACATGCTTTTGTGTTCACTTTTCATTCCACTAACATAAAGGCAAGAGGCCAGAAAGCTTATATTCAGTAAGATGGTACTGTCGTGTTCATTTTTTGTGTGCAGCAAAACGACCGTAGAAATTTTTGTAGTGGCATGACACCTTTACGCTGCGTATGGTTGCTGTCTCCGGTATCTGGAGACGGAACGGAACAGGATAGAACGGAACAAAAATTGGAGACAGTGAGATGTTTGGTTGTGGTGAACAGAACAGAAATTTCTGTCTCCGTCTCGAGGACAGAATGTATTTGACTGCAGTGGACAGAACGAAAAAATAGTGAGAATGATAAAAATACCCATGGTCTTTAATATGATTAGAAATATGTAATTAATTGATAATTTTATTACGAATTATTTTTGTTAGTTGAAAAGTTAACAAATAATAACAATTACAAATTATTATGAAAAATCGAATAATATAAGAGTCATAATAATAATTACAATAATAATAATAATAATAATAATAGACACAAAATGTTTCATAATAATAAATATGAATTATTATAAAGACAAAATAT
>JANSVA010000007.1:946055-956715 GCA_025504915.1 Erythroxylum reticulatum
TCATTTGGCATTGGATTGTATTTCCTATTTGACAGCATCATTTCATTTCTTTGGTGGGATTTCATCTGTTTTCTCTGCTTCTTGCTAATTATTCCATCCTTCCATGACATCATTTTCCTTCTTTCTCTCACCTTTCCATTTATCCACAATATTTTATATTTTCCTTTACAATTCCAGCTCTTTAAGAGTTTTATCTCACTGACACTCTTCACAGAACTCGAGCTGGTTACTCTAAAGCTGATCAATTCTATGCATCTTACCCTGCTGGAACTGAGGTGTTAACTGACACAGCTAAGGTTTGTATTCAAGGCTTTGATATATGGATGGATTCCGTGTTTGCTATCTAATTGGCATTTGTGGAGTTTGGTTGAGATGGTTTTGTCGTCATTTTGTAGTTATATAAAGCAGCTCTTGGAAATTGCTTTGAATTAGAGGAATGGGGTCCAATTGAGTTCTGTATCATGGCTAAACATTTTGAACGACAAGGAAAATCACCATATGCCTATCATTCTGTAAGTTTTATCATGTATAAAGTCAACATAGATAAATTTACTACTGGTCATTTCAAAAGTTTGGTCCTAGCGATTTGCATTGGTTACCAATTTCCTTTTATTATAAGTTTACATTACTAAATCAAAGAAACTTATTGCACAAGTTCCTAAGCATCAATGGTTTTCTATTTTGCCTCTAAGTGCCTGCTAAAAGATTTTTACAATAAACTTTCAACTGCTGACGAATTGCTAGATTTTGATGTACCTACTCTTGGTGTTGCTACCTAATGCTTTTAAGTTTTGTTTTACCAAGATGTTTACTTATATTGAAGTTAGTAATCACGTGGTGTTGGCAAAAGTTGCCAGAAGTACTTGAATTTCCTCTTCATTGTACTTGCTTATTTCTGTTTATTAAGTAGGGTTATGTTATGGCGCCGGGATTGAGAATGAGTAATAGGGCGATGAGTGGCAGAATCCTCCTGCAAAACTGGGTTACAACTATGTTTCTTCGTTTTCTTGCCTTTAGAACCTATGGTGAAGAATGGTAAGAAGGCTCATTAAGAGAGAACCTTCCGATCTCATGAAAAACAATAAGAGGATGAAAATTTTTCTGCTACTTTATTCCTTTCATCCCATTACAATTTATAGAAGTCCAAATAACTACCTCAGAATCACTTCTACAAAATGATAGGAATTGTCCTACCTACAAAATCTGGAAATATGAAATCCCTAGAATAATTAAGAGATAAAACAAAATCTGCAGATAGATAGATAGCTGTAACTTTTTGACTTTGTCAACCTTGTGAGGTCATGCCATGTCTTCTTTGGTAAACCAGCCCCTTTGAAAACTTATCCACTGTTTTTTTCATAACACCACCCTCCCCATAAACATGGTGCTTGTCCTCAAGAACAAATGATGGAAATCTGTGGCGAAAAGAAGGAAAATCCTCCCAAGAAGCTTCCGCTGGTGACAAACCTTCCCAGTTTACCAAAATCTGAGGTTGGTTTTTGTAAAGTCTGGAGTGAGGATGGCTTGTGGATACGGGTGAATTTCTCCTTTTGTTAAAGTCGGCAATGAAGGTTCAATAGGGACATTAAAACCATAAAATGGTTTGAGACATGAGACATGAAAAACAAGGTGTAATTTAGAAGTAGGAGGAAGATTCAATTTGTAAGCAACTGATCCTATCTGGCCAATCATACGGAATGGACCATAATATTTTAGAGAAAGCTTGTGATATTTGGTAGCCGCAAGGCTCAATTGGCGATTTGGTTGTAGTTTAAGAAGAACCAAGTCTCCTAATTGAAATTGGACATGATGGTGCTTTGCATCATAAAACCTTTTCATGGCAGATTGAGCTTGGAGGAGTGGATCTCGAAGATCCCGCAAAATTGCATCATGTTAATTCCAAATCGACTGTCTCTAATTTAGAGGCTCCGGAATAATACGACAACATTGTAGGTGGGGAATGCCCATACACAACTTCAAAAGGAGTTGCTTTTAAAGAAGAATGATACCTAGTATTATAACGATATTCAACCTATGGTAACCATTGAAGCCAACATCGAGGTCGATCACTGGTGAAACAACGGAAGTACATTTCAATAGTCCGGTTAACCGCTTCAGTTTGTCCATCACTTTGTGGATGATAGGCCGAATTGAATTGCAATTTGGTGCCGCTCAGCGTAAATAACTCAGTCTAGAATGAACTTGTAAATGTGACATCACGATCGCTTACATTCGTTTCAGGTAATCCATGTAACTTGAATACATTGTCAAAAAATAACCGTGCCACATGAACTGCAGTATAGGGATGAGAGAGGGAAATGAGGTGGGCATATTTAGAAAGTCTATCAACCACTACAAGCAAAACGATTTTACCTTTTGATGGTGGAAGCCCCTAAATGAAATCCATGGAAATGTTAGACCAAACTTGTAATGGAACTGGTAGTGGCTGCAAAAGTCCAGCTGGTTGTAAATGCTCTGATTTGTTCGTTGGACATGTTGTGCATTGTTGTACAAATTTTGTACAGTTGGTTCCATTCCTTGCTAATGAAAATCCTTGGCAATTCGGTGAAAGGTCTTTTGATAACTTTCAGGGTGCACATCGTGAACTTGAGATAGGATAGATGAAAGTATAGGATAAGTTGCCATTAGATGAACTCTATTCTTAAAGAAAATAAGACCATCCTTGTAATCCCAGGGTCCCATCGCCTCTGCTGGCTTAATTCTTCAAACAAGCTGCTGTAAGGGATTAGATTGTTGGACTTCCCTTCGAATTGTATCAAAAAGTGGCAATTGGATCGTTGTGATGGTAGCGATGGCACCTTGGTCTTCTAATTGTCTTGATAAAGCGTCGGCTACCTTGTTACTTTTGCCTACACGACATTCCACTGAAAAATCAAATCCCATTAGTTTACTCAACCAATGTTGTTGTGGAGAAGTTATGATGCGTTGTTCTAGCAAAAATTTCAGACTATAGTGATCAGTACGGATTTAGGAATTGTTGTCCCCATAGATAGTCTCGCCATTGACGAACTACCTTGACTAATCGAATTAGTTCCTTTTCATAAGCTGGCAAGCCTCTATATCAGATAGCGAGGGGTCTAGTATAGTAAGCCATTGGTTGTCTTTGTTGTTGTAAAACCGTGCCAATACCTGCATCAGAAGCATGACATTCTAAGACAAATAATTGGTTAAAGTCTGGAAGGGCTAAAATCGGAGCGTGTGCCGTTGCTGTTTTCAATTTTTTAAATGCCTTTGTAGGCACGTCTGTCCAATTGAAAGAATTCTTCTGCAATAAGGTAGTTAGCGGTGTTGCGATGGTACCATAATTTTGCACAAATTTTCTGTAATAACCTGTGAGCCCCAAAAATTCTCGTAGCCCCTTAATAGTTTTAGGCTTAGGCCATTCTACCATTGCTGAATTTTTTTGGTGATCCATTGCTACTCCTTTTGAAACAATATGGCCCATGTAAGCAACTTCTTGTTGAGCAAATAGGCATTTGGATTGCTTCAAAAATAACTGGTGAGGCCTGAATAACTCAAAAACTAACTTCAAATGTGAAATATGATCTTCTAGAGAGCGGCTGTAAATCAGAATGTTATCAAAAAATACCAAAATGAATTTTCACAAATAAGGACAGAATACCAAATTTATTAATGATTGAAAGGTATTGGGTGCATTTGTCAAGCCGAAGGGCATAACCAAAAATTCAAAATGCCTATGATGAGTTATGAAAGCAATTTTTTCCACATCAATGGGACGCATTTGGATGATATCCAGACCGCAGATCAAGTTTGGAATAATACGTTGCTCCTTGCAGCTCTTCTAGCAATTCCTCAACAACAAGAATGGGAAATTTTTCTTTCACTGTCTTGGAGTTCAAAGTCCGGTAATCCACACAAAGTTGCCACGTGCGATCCGCCTTTGGAACTAGGAGAACAGGGGAGGAATAAGGAGATTGGCTCTTTCTTATAATGCCTTTCTCCAACATTTGCTCACATTGTCTTTCTATTTCATCTTTTTGTACGTGAGGATATCGATTCTAACAACCACTGGTTTGGTCCTTGGTTCTAGGTTGATGCAATGGTTATGAGAGTGTATCAGTGGTAGATTCTTTGGTTCTTGGAATAGTGATGCATATTCTTCCAAAAGCGATTGTATTCTACCCTCGAATTGTGAAGTGTTCAGGGTGATTGCTTATAGCCGTTATTACTAAGATCGTTCTCCAAGCCCTGCGATTCCACAATCCTTCCATTTTTTCTAAAAATCATTGTTTTAGTATTAAAAACCCATAAAATTGGCCCCAACGATTGCAAACAATTAACACCCAAAATTGCATCTATCCCTTTCATGGTAAGGATAAATAAATCAATAGAAATTAAGTACTCTCTCACTTGAATTGGAACTTCGAGACACTGACCTAGGCATTGAATTTTATTACCATCGACAACCAGGACTTGTAGTTTCTTAATTGGTTCACACTGCAAACCTAATATATCTACCCATCGAGAATCCACAAAACTGTGGGTGCTGCCCGAATCTATCAAAATCACCAAGGGTTGTCCACCAATCTTCCCTCGGATTCACATGGTTTGCTTGCTATTTTTTTCTCCGGTGACAACATGAAGCGAGATTTGTGGTTCTTTCTCTTCCTCGGTTTTCGATTCCTCTGTCTCCTTGGGTCAACTCTTCCACTCCATCTAACCAAAATAGATGTTTGCATTGGTGTCCTCGGGTGTAAACTTCATCACAGTTGAAACATAATCCTCTTGCGCGGCGGGCATCCATCTTGGTATGAGTGAGATGTTTGAAAGTCCTTTGGGTTGAGGCTGGAGCCACATTGCTAGCCGTTGATTTAGAAGGAGGATTGGGATTCCTTCTCAGGACCCTATGCCGTTCATATAAACGGGCTAAGCTCATTGCTCCGACTAGGTCTCTCGGCCTATAAAGCTCAACTTCAACCGCGATATATTCCTGCAGTTCACTGATAAAGATTTTGACTTCTTGTTGTGATGTCAGAGGATCGGCTCGAGCCGCCAATTGCTCGAATCTTTTTTGGTAATCTTCCATGGTGCCTTTTTGCTAGAGTTTGGAGAGTTCGCCCAATTGGTTACCTTGAATGGCAGGTCCAAATCTCATAAGACACTACCGTTTGAATTCCTCCCACGAAATCCTCGGACGGTCCCTGTCTAGTTTTAGGAACCAAATTTGTGCATCACAATCTAGATGATAAGAGGCGATTTTCAGTTTCTCTTCTTCTGATATCTGCTAGTGGCAGAAGTAATGATTGCAACCGCTTAGCCACACTAGTGGGTCATATATTCCATAATACACTGGAAACTCCATGCAAGCGAATTTTGGGGTCGTCATTCATCCCTCCATTCGTACTGGCTCTTGAGGGCCACTATTATTGCTCCTTGCATCTCTCAGTGGACCATATGTTCTAGTAGCAGCCAACTCACGAGAAAGTTCTTCAAGGTGAACCAAGAGTTGTTCTTTTTCAGCTCGATGCGTTGTCAGTCTTCCTGGTACATCTGCATGAACAATTCAAATTGCCTCTGTAGATTCATAGCAGAATTGCCCATAACTTGATGTTCTGATACCAAGTTGTTATGGCCTCGGGATTGAGAACGAGTAATAGGGCGATGAGTGGCAGAATCCTCCTGCAAAAATGGGCGACAACTATGTTTCTTCGTTTTCCTGCCTTTAGAACCTACGGTGAAGAAGGGTAAGACGGCTCATTAAGAGAGACCGTTCCGTTCTCATGAAAAACAATAAAAATCTTTTTGCTACTTTATTCCTTTCATCCCATTGCAATTTATAGAAGTCCAATTAACTACCTCCGAATCACTTCTACAAAATAATAGGAATTGTCCTACCTACAAAATCTGGAAATATGAAATCCCTAGAATAACTAAGAGATAAGATAAAATCTGCAGATAGATAAATAGTTGTAACTTTTTGACTTTGTCAACCTTGTGAAGTCATGCCACGTCTTCTTTGGTAAACCAGCCCCTTTGAAAACTTATCCATTGTTTTTTGCATAACAGGTTGTTTGGAAAATTTTCATTGTTGAATGTATGCTTGAAATGTGTTTGGTTCCTTTTGCTTTGACGAAGAACGAAAGATACTTATATTCATCATTATATCAAATTTATGAGAATACTAAGCTTTCAAAATAGTTCTACAGTTGAAGCGGAAGGTATTGGCAGTTATAACCACTGAGAGGAATTACTGAGATGTTTGTTAATTTGGAAAAAAAAAAAAACCATTGCTGGCAAAGGCATCCATGCATTTAACTATTTGGTTCCTTATCTGCAATTCAGTACCACCTAATATGATAAAGTAGAACACTAAGTCCGTTAATGGAGTGTGGATTAACTGAGGCTTATCTTGTCCTCAATTGTCATTGCAGCAATATATGGCACATCTTCTTTCTGAAGGACAACTTGATGGAAGTGGCTAGATCAGTTTCAGGTACTGTTCTGTCACTTGTTAACTGGGAGGAAAACCTCCACGTAAGTAATCATGTAGCTGAAGTCTAGGCAAAAGTTAGGATATTGAATATTGAAGACGAAAGGCAGTTGTATCTTGTTATAGGGCTTGTTAGACGACACCCTTGTTTGATATAGGCTGTTTCCGTCCTGGTATTCAATGTAACTTGTCTTTTGGTGTGAATGTCTATTTAGTTTATTGCGTCACTTGCAGTGTTATCACCTCGGACAAATTTTACGGTGCATTACCAAGAAGCCCAACCGGTGAAAGGTTTCTGTTGTCTTATAGAGATAGGAAACCACACCTTTGATACTATGGTGTGCACACAGTAGGTTAGGCTTCAGGCAAATGAATCAAATGAACTTTGGCTGGGTCAGTTTGTTGCATCACTCCATTAATCTATGTTGTTATATATCATGAATGACCGTTAAATGAAGCAAATTGATATAAGAGAAGATTGTATTATAAATTTAAAATTATACTTAATTTTACAATACTAACAAGAATTACAAGTTATACCGATCAAATACTAAGGTTTTAATTTGTTGGGTTAACTCTAATATAAATTCAAATTTAAATAGAAACTATTTCTAATTTTCTTGACACTTTTAATAAAATTATCTTAAAACAATTTTTACTAAATTCTACTTCTTACTTATTATAATTTCGGACAACTCATTTTTTTAAAATTTTATAAATGAGACATTCTAATTCAAGTAGAAGTCATTTCTGATTTAATTAGAAATTATTTCCTTAATTAGATAACTATTTTCTAATATTAAAGTAAACTAATTCCAAATTAAAAATTTCAAATCTAGTTAAGAAAGTTATTTGCATTATTTATTTTTATATTAATTAAAAATATTTTTTAAATAAATTAGATAAACAATATTCAAAAATATCAATGAGAACTCATCTTTCTCAATTAATAGATGAAAAAACCTTTTCAAAATTATTTAAAAAATCTTATCTAATAAATCAAAAAATTTATTATTCAAAATTAAAAAATAATTCCTACATATATAAAATAATAATATCTAAATAAAAATAACAAATTTCATTTATTTAATAACATGAAAATAAATAAATATAATTAAAAACACCTTTCTTATCTACTTAAGAAAATAATTTTCTTAATTTTATAGAGACTAATTAATTAATTAAAAATAATTAAATTTAAGCTTAGAAATTACTTTTCCCAAATCTGTTTAGAAATTAATATAATTATTAATCATAACCAAATTAAGAAAAATAATTACTTTAATTTTTAAATTAAGTATTTAATTTTAAACAATTTTAAAAAAAAGATAAATGCATTCTTTGATGGGCCTTGAAAGGCATCAAAATGGAGTTTTATAAGGCTAAATTAGGAAAGATGAGACAAAAGATGAGTAAAATTACAAACTATCAAAAGGGATGGCAATGGGGTGTTTCGAGCTCGAGCTTAGGCCTAGGCTCGACTAGACCATAGACAGATCAGTTTCCTATTTATTTTGTTTTTCCCTTTTTGCCTTGCAGACTTTCTTCTTGTGTTGGACATTACTTCCTTAATAGTTTCCTTATTTAGAGGACTTCCAACTAGTTCTGGAGGCTTTACAACATCCATTTTAGGTTCCACTGGAGCCTTCTCAACTAATGTTTCACCTATTTCTGTAGTAACATCAGGAGCTTCAGGTTCATCCTCCACAATTTCATTCATATCCTTTTGTTTAGTAGCTTCAATATTTCCCAACCCTCATCATGCTCCCAAGTCTTAAAAACCTTTCCTATAGGTTTCCATTTTTTAAAATCATTGTTGGGTTTCCAAGGGTAAGCAATTACAAATTCACATTTCACCATTTCCTTATCCTCTTCTAACTTTATAGGTATACTATTTGGAAGTTTAATATTTCTTTTTTACTTCACCACAGATTTTTGCATAGCAAATTATCTCCATATTGGCAGTTTGAGAGTCTGTGCTGATTGGTTTCCCAAATGATCTAGCTATAAAACTTAAACCTTTAATGGTCCAAAGCTTTAATGGCATATTGTGGAAATCAATCTATATAAGAAATAAATCAACATTACCTCTACCACATTCAGCTCCTGGTTTCCATCTTTGTACAAATATGGGCTGACCACCTACATGCCATGATGTTTTCTCTAATATCTCAGTCAAGCAAGTGTTTGTGTTGAATTTGGAAACGAAAGCTCCATCCTCCATCAATATAGTTCTTTCAAGTCCCTTTTTACTCCTTCTAATAATAGCCCAAGCTTGAACCATGGGGAATGCAGTTCTCCGATTCCAAAAGAAACCCACCAATGCTGAAGACCAAGCACTTGCACCAACTTTTAGCAGTTTAATGGGAGTGGTTAGCATACCATTTTGCATAACATTTTGGAAATCTTTTAATTGAAATTTGTGATTTTGAAGATTCAATTTATTCCTCTAGGCTCCAACTGTGTTAGTAACATCCTAATAGGGAGCATTCTTGTTCTTTGGGCTAGTTTGCGTTGAAGGAGACATAGGGCTTGTTTGGTTAATAACTGATAAGCTAATTTTTAGCTGATTGGTTGTTTGACTTCATCAAAAAGTTATTGATGTTGTTTAGCAGTTGGCTAGTTGGGTTGGCTGATTCAACCCAACTAGCTAATTTGTCAAAAGATACAAATGAGGAGCGTTTTGGCCAAACAGTTAATTTAGCTGTTTGGCAATTACGATTTGACTCTCAATTCTTACTGTTCACGTTAGTCATGGTCACGGGGCAAACCCTGTAAAACATACAAACCACTCGGGGTGACTTATATGTTATGTTTTATGGGGATGGGGTTTGTATGTAAGATTTATTATTATTATTATTATTATTATTATTATTATTGTTATTGTTGTTGTTGTTGTTGTTGGCATAAGACACTGTTTTTACAAATTTTATACCAAAGTTTGATGATTTTGGTATCACCAAGCTCTGTGCAACTCTGATGTTTCTTTGCCTTTATCAGAAATAATTAAGGCTCTATTTGATGCTCTTAACTCATTTTTGAGTTTTTCTTCATCAAACGTCTTGAGGAAGATGGTCTTATAACTCCTAAGTCCAGAAGAGTTTGGACATGTTTTCTGAATTGAGCTTCCATCAAAGGAGTAACATGCTTAAGAGGAATGGCCCAGGAAGAGGAATTTATTGTTATTATTCATCATTACTCAAGCAGACTGCAAAAATGGCAAAACCGAAATTCAAAGGATTTTATGCATTCAATGAAGCCTTGGAGTATATGATGCATTATGTAGATTCTAATGAAGAAATACTTTTGAGGATTTTTCCCAATAAACTCAAGATCCTCCAATTCTTTTAGAGCTGCTTTTATTTCTTTTGAGTATTCAGGGATACTCTTTCCAATGTTGTAATATACCATATCTCTTATAGTATAATACTTATTGGTATCTAGCTCTAACTCAGGAATAGCTAATGTAGGTATTTTTATTTTTGTATTTGTCGAAACTTTTGACAGGTTCTTGTAGAATGTAATAGTAGTTCCTTCCAATCTAATGCCTCCTTGTTGAGCACGAATATTGTTAATTAGGACCACATAGATAATACCTCCGTAGTCTGTATCGATGACTCCAGCAACTATATCTATTCCTTTCTTTGCAATAGAAGATTTTCCAGTTATTCTTCCATATATTTGTGTCCCTTCTTTGCATTGTCCTATTTCCATCCTGATTCTTGTTGAAATTGTTTTTCTTAATATACTATCCCGGAAGAAATTAATGACCCAATAATCTGTGATGGATGGGGAGATGAGTTTGAAAACTCAAAAGAAAAAGGGGATACTATGGTAGAATTCGAAGAAGAAGAAGAATCAGAAGAAGATTTGCCATGGTATTATGACGAGCCTCAAGAAAAAGATTTGGTTTTAATGGCTGAAATGGAATATCTAAGATTAAAACCAGAAGAAAAATTAGAATTGGAAGAAACTCCATTTCTACAAGAAATACTAAGGGAATCTGTAAAATCAGCATCTACTTCACAAGTAGAATCAGGATAAAGACCCCCTATGGATTACAATATGGGGCCACCTCAGTATCCACCAGCTACGGGAGAGTACAAAATAAATGTTCCAGAAATACGAGAAAATGGGGAAAATTCAGAGGAAAAAGAATAGAAACATCCAATCAATGGACATTACCCC
>JANSVA010000007.1:993208-1004579 GCA_025504915.1 Erythroxylum reticulatum
CCATCAATAACCCTCCAGTAGAATGGCAACAAATTGTTACTTGGAATTTGAATTTATAGCCCATCAAAAGAGAATATACATGGTGTTATTACATTGCTTCATCTTATGTGGTATTACACATCTATCAAAAGAAATAGACATATTTTGCTGCAAAGAAAGAAGCTTTGAGGTATTCAACAAAGAGCTAATCAATGCCATCAAACTCTAAATGAACACCTTCACTAAAAGGGTATCTCTAGATATTACTTGTATTAATAGTTGAAATTTTAGTTATTATATTTTATGCTTTAAGAATGATGCTCGAACAATTAGCCAGCCATTTTTATATTGTAAATCTCGTACAGGAGCATATGTACTATAAATTTGTTGATTAGCCTTTCATGGCTTAATACAATTATATTATTTAAAAGAAATCTCCTAAACTTGGTTAAGAATATGCTCATCAGACAAAGATTAAATACAATCAAACATGCCCATGTGTAACTAATTCATCAAAGATTAAATACATATTAATTAATATTAACATGTATAATACTGAAGTTGACTTTTATATATAAAAACGTTGCATTAAAAGATCATTTCCATTTCGGATTATAGAATAGTTTATATTGTATGTTTATCTTATGATATGGCATCTTGGTATAGACAACTACTTTGGACGTGAAAGAGTTTGCAAGTTGTTTAATAATACTTCTGAATTTTTGTCATAGTTTTTAGTTTTTATTTGATAATTTGACCTTTCTGACTGTTAAGAAATTAAAAGTCTTTTTGGTTACTAAAATCAATATATCTACACTTTTTTATTAACAATAATAAGCATATTAGTTTAGCTAAGTATAAGTCAATGTAATTATTGATGACTTACTTATAATAATAATATTTTGTTAAATAATTACTTATCATATATATTATTCACTAATAAAATGTAATAATTATATAAAATATAGTACATAATTCACATTTTATTGATAAATTAATTGTTTCGTAATTTATTAGTTATTAATTTCAATTTTATATGAACAAATTATTTATTAAATTTGATACTAAATAGTAAATAAATTATCAATTAATTTTTATCCATTATGTAATTTTTTCAACAGTTAATTTCTCATTTCATTATGTACAATAAGTTATTTCTATAAATTAATAATTTCTATACAATGGTTTTGAAATAATAATAAAGTATATTTTATTTTTATTTCTTGTCATCTTACAATATTAATTAATAAATTTAATAATTACTTGAAAAAAAAATCAATTGACACAGAACCTATGCTGTATGCATGTCTCTACTTGGCTATAAATTAAATACCTTCATTAAAGTGTAAATCAGTTTGGACTTGATCATTTTGATTTTATTTACATCTTCAGCTAGGAGGTTTATATTTAGGTCCACCACTCTATTATTATTATGCATGGTTACCCGAGTCCGTTCATAGCTATTCTTGTCATTTCATTGGGGCTTAGTAGTTGAAGTGACTAATCAATTACCTAAATTAGAACAAACCTCTCGTCACTGGAATCATTTCGTGGGACACTAACATAATAAACAAACCCCACCATCCGTCACAAAACCAACTAAGGGCCAGGTTTTTCTGTTTTGAAGTCATTTTATTGTTTAAATCCAAAATCAATCTCTCTAATTATTGCTTACCACTACGAAAAGAGACAAAATTAAAGTTCAACTCAGTTTTTTTCTTTGTTTGGCGTATGCATTTGAGATTATCGTAGTTTGTAATTTAGTCTATTTGACATCAATTTAGATATTGTCAATCATTTTGGTTCCAACCGTATGTAGGATATAAATTAGTGAAACTTTGAGAGATCAATACAAATATAACTTAACTTAAATTATTAGCCTTATAAGTATAGAGAAAACAACTATGACTGAATCGTGAATGCAGCAGAAAAATAAATGTTTTACAATTTCTGATCGAATCACAATAACTAAATAATTTGAAAAATGTTAATCATAAATTATGAAATCGTACCTTATTAGAATTTCTTGCTGAAATATTTTGATATGTCAATCACGAGCTGTTCATGCATTCAACCTCTAACAGTATCTACAAAATATTCAAAAAGAAACTCAACTTTTTTAGAGAAAATTAACATAAGTGCTAACTCCCTTACCCTTATTCCTATAAATAGAAAAGGCATTAGGGTTTTACTTTTATTAAAATTAAATTAAATTACAATCAAATATCTCATATTTTATTCCTAAAATCTCCCAAACTTCACAATTAAATCTAACTTAATTGAAATTGATTTCTCTCTTTTAAATTTCCCTTTATTTATGACACATTAGGTTCCTAATATGTTAGCAATAATTATCAATTATAATTGTAGCTCATAATTAGAATAGATAATTAAAACTTATTTTAATTTATCTTTAATTCTTCAATCAAATAATTTATGATCATATATCAAGATTAAAGTCTACCAATATTTCATAACTACCTAAATATTAGGAATGTCAAAATAGTTTGTCTTAACCTGTCCATGCAAGGTTATGATGTAAATTTAATCATTTCGTCATCTAATATTCCAATTGGACAAAGTATGGATATAATTTCTACACTTTTGAATCCAATCTTGTCCGTTCTTATTAATTAGTAACTGATTTATAATTGATATTTGAAAATATCTTTTCAAATGTTAATTCACTATAGCCAGAGAATCTTTAAATCACTAGAAATCAAGAACCGTGAAATATTCTTTTTAATTATTTTAAACTGACAAATCATTTATCAACTTACTCAACTATCTCCATATAATTCATACTATGTCTAAGTATTACCAACTAAGCTACCCTAAACAGGACAAGTCATAAGTAACATCAAAAGCTAAAAATTTCCACTTAAAATACCTTGTTAATCTCAAGTCTAAAGATCAATTGTATAACTATCATAATGAGAAAATCCATAAACACGTAAGTAATATTCCATTTAGGATCCTCATAATCATGTCAGTTTAGTGAATTTAATATCTAATAAGCATTCATACGTTTGTTTAAGTATATCCATGTTTTAATTTATAAGATAAATTACTTTCTTTATAAGAAAGAATCATAACATGTGCTAGCTTTTCTATTTCATCAATATGTCGTCTTGACAAAACTACAACTAGGAAAAATTTGAGAATAAATACGTAAATGCAAATTGAATCTTATAATTGTGATCTCAACATAATTTCAATTACAAAATAATTATTCAAGGGATTTTACCTTTAATATTAAAAAATCAATTGTAATTAACATAATAAATAAAGCTAAAAAATGCCTAATTAAAATAATAATGTTATACATGAAAGTGCAACTAACTAATTGGTTGTAAGGGCATAAAATAACAATCTCTCACTTAGACTTAAGTCAATCGCCTATGTATCTTATATTATATCCATCCATATAGCGATTGTGTCTATTTTGATACATTATTTTAGTGAAAGGATCTGCAAGATTCTTTTCAGTAGGAACTCGCTCTAATCTCATATCTTTCCTCTCTATTATCTCCTTGATCAAGTGAAACTTTATGAGTACATGTTTAGATTGTTAATGAGACCTTGGTTCTTTTTCTTGTGCAATGAAACCATTATTGTCACAGTAATACTATAGGCTCAACAATGCTAGGACCCACTCCAAGTTCTATGATGAACTTTTCAATCCAAACTGCTTCCTTTGTCACCTTTAACACTGAAATATACTCTAGCTTAGTCATAAGATCTACAATGGTTAGTTGTTTGGAACTCTTCCAAATGATTGCACTATCATTTAGAGTGAATATGTACTTTAACTGTAATCTACTATCATCTAGACCTAATAGAAAACTAGCATTTGAATACCCCCTAAACTCTTAGCTTAATTCCTCCATAGATAAAGAAATCATCTTTAACCCTTCTTTATTACTTTAGATGTTTTCACGGTCATGCAGTGACCATCACTAGAATTGGCTTGAAAACTGCTCATTATGCTCAAAGAATAAGAGACATCCAGTCTAGTATATAGCATCACATATATGATTGATCTAATTGTCAAAATATATGGAACATAATCCATTTTATCTCTCTTTTCTTATCTTTTACGACACGTACTCTACAACAACAACAAAATCCAGTATGAATCCTACTGATACACGGGGTCTATGGAAATCCTATATGAGATAGGTAAGAATCCCCTATTAGAATTCTTTATGCTAAACATTTTTAGAACTTTATCTATATATATGGATTGCAATAAACCAAGCCACTTATTTTATGTATCTCTATAGATATTTATTCATAGAATAAGACTTATTATCCCATATCCTTCAAGGAGAAGTTCTTAGACAATCAAATATTTAAAGACTACAACATTGGTATGTCATTTCAAATTAATTTATATAAAGCATTAAGGAAGACAATTGCGCTCCCACTAACCTTAATATAAACATATGGTTCATCCTAATTTTTTTATAAAATCAAACTCTTTGATTGTCTCATCAAAATGGATTTTCAAACTCGACGACCCTTACTTAAGTCCATAAATAGACTTTTGCAACTTACATACTTGATTAGGAGATATCTTAGATTCAAAACCCTCAGGTTATGTCATATACACTGCAACATCCCACTACCATAGAGTATATATCCAAACACCCAATGATATTCAAGTACATATCCTACGATAAGGGCATGTTAGAGTGAACATATATCCAACTTAACCTGGCATCATCTAAAATAATTCAAAAGTCATCAAATTAAAATCATTCCTTGCATTCATTGTCAAAAACTCACACTGTATTTATTAAACAAAAGCTTACAATATATCTATTAATAAATATTTACAAAACCTTATACAAGTTCTAGGAAGACGACAAAACGTAAGCTACAACTCTTCTGATGTCAGCTGACAGACCTCTGAGTTATAACTTAATCCAAAAGGTTCCTTTAGTCTAGTATAAGGAACTAGGTCTCCTGTCTTGTACGTGAAAAGCTATGTTGTAATTTTTATGAGTTTTGCGAACTCAATGAGTAAACCATCATTGATGATTTCTCCCAGGTCAATCACACAAGATCAAATAATTCACATATAATCATTCAGATCTTGTATAATCCAAATACACATATTACCATGACAAATCATGATATCATTGCTAATTAGAGCATATATATATATATATCAATACAGATGCATATGAGACTCCACATTCGTTATTATTATTGTGACCAAGTGTCTTTTACATACGGATATAAATACTGGACTAATGGGCTCAGTCAAAAACATATTTCATGGAGCAAGCTCTACATGCAGACAGAAATCACAGAGCAAAGCTCTACATGCTGAAAATCGAGCTCAAAGCTCTATCAAACTGGCTACTATGGTCAAACGCCTTTATCTAAGCATGCATTTTATGAAATGCATAAATTACAGAATTTACCATGTATAACAATCACAATTGATGCATAATCAAAATCTCATAATCACGATGACCTAATTACGACATTTAACTTTCGTTGAGAATTCAAATATCATCCAGAGTTTCGCAACAATTCATAACACTTCCAATACATAGCCAAATATTAAACTCCTTGGACAATTTATGTCCGAAATTCAGAACACAATTAATACATATCAAATTCAATTATTCATTCTCATTCATATGCAAGTAGCACTTCCAATGATTTTCATAAGCATCGAACGCCTCGAACAATTATTATCCGAAATTTAGTACACATTTCAGTATACATTCATCAATATCAAATTCAATTCAGTAACAAACAAAACAAATCAAGGTGAGACCATCTGAGGTTACTCACAATACACTCCAATATGATATTACCTAGACGGTCTAGCAATGTCTAATTGGCATCTAATGTGCTCCTCTATATCATACAAAACACATTTACATATATCACAATTTTGCACAAATGTATAAGTCTTTCTTTATGCACATCAATGTATAGACAATATAAACAATGCACGTTCAATGACAATTCGAAGTATCTTATCGAGATTTTGTCACCATAACATTCAAATAGCAAAACCCTCATTAATATAAGTTATACTTAGGGTTTGGATCATAATAAAACAATGTTAAACTAATTTCATAACCCAATTGATCATTTCATATTTTTTCTCATAATATGCTTTCGGGTCAACTTTACATAATTATTCTGATAAGGTAGATGACAAAATTAGGCCTCCAATGTCTTAAGTTTCTAATGATACCAAGATCATACAATTTGATTCATTATTTTATGAGTTATGCTTAAAACACCACAGACTGTGTACATTTGAAATTTTGGCTAATGCATGATCATGCATTCAAGTTGTACACCTCATATCTCTCAATTCTAATATCAAAAAAATTACAAACTTTATACCAATCAAAAGCTAAGTGAACAATCTATAACCTTTGTGAAGACACCTTTGTCTGATTCGGCCTGTATCAATATAGTTTATTCAATAACAACAAGACCTAATTTTTATCCCTAGTAGTGCTACTGCCTAAGTCAAGACTTTTTTTCAAGCTAAATTTTAAGACCCTTACGAATAGAATTCAAATTCAATTTCTTCTTAACATTTGTAGCCAAATGTCTCCTTTTCAATTTAAAATAAGAATCATTTCATTTGGAATCTATAGATCAAAATATAGCCAAAATACCGAAGCATATTCAGTAAACACATTCGAGTTATCAAATTCCAGCACACCTCAACATTTTCATCCTAACACCCCCTTTCAAGATAACTTTGCATGATCAATATGACAAGGAAAATGGTTTATTTCAGTAACACTTTCTTCTAGATAATTGTTCCACTATGTTTCCAATTTCTAATAACACCAAAATCGTACAATTTGATTCAGTATACTAAAAGTTATACCTAAAATAGTTCAGATTATTTTAGAACTGTAACAGAACTCCTAACTCTACTTCTAGCCAAATTTTTAAATGCTTAGAGATATAATTAACATTCTACTTATTCATGAAAGTTCTACAAATATGTCTCTAATTTATTCTGAATCAAGAATCAATGTATTTGGAAATCTACAGTTCAAGATATAATCAAATTACCAAAGTCTATTCAATGAAAATTCTCCAGTTCATAACGTTCTAGCATACATCTTCACCAATACCTCATGCACTTCAGTCCAATTCACACATCATTCTCAAACCATTTAACATGCCATAAACACTAATCTTTTACTTACTTGTTCAGTTCTAATCCCAGATCAAAAAATCACCCCAAATCAATACTCCAAACATGCAGAATCATTACACATTCAAGATGGAATTAAATGACTTTCAGCTATGATGAAACAACAACAATCAGTTGGTTCTTTAACTATTTTGTGATGGGTAAAAGCATGTATTTAGTGTGGCAATTTAGCATAGCTTCAAGAAAAACACAATGAGGGGAAGACAGAAGCAAGTTTCGGTGGTGAGAGAAGAGAAGAGAAGAGAATGAGCTTGGTTGAAACAACATGCATAAACATTACACCTAAGGTGTTAGATGTCACCATATTATTTTAACATGTGTCTTTAAGCATGTAAGTCACTTATCCCTTCCATAAGCTACCAAATGTCACTATTTAATCAGACTATATGTCTCCTAATTATTGGTCCACATGTCACACATTAATTGGTTCAATTGTCATTTACTTACTAGTCCATTTGTCACACATTTAACTATGCCAAATGTCTTTTAATTTTAGGCTTAATCATCTAAATTTTTCATATATCAATTTATCCTACCACTTAACATTTGTCCTAGTCCAAATGTACCTCAATTCGTTAAAAATTTTTAAATAATGCTAATGGTCTCTAAATAAATTTTTAATGCAAATAACTCACAATTCACATTTTAATCACATTTATAAATCAATTATACCTAGAAAAATTCAATGAATGCATGTACAATCATATTCATATGTAAAAAATGTGCATGCCATATTTAACTAAAGCATGATGTGCATTTCCTAATCTATCAGTAGTTTTTCATAAATCACAATTCTAGCCTTAACATAGGTAACGGGATGTTACATACACATCCTCAAGCAAATTCCCATTCAAAAATGTTTTTTTAAAATCTATCTGTTAGATTTTATAATCATGATATACAACTATAGCTAACAAGATTCCTATAGATTTAAGCATAACCATGGTCGAAAAGATTTCATCAAAATCAACCCTTTATTTTTGTTTGTGACCTTTATCCACAAACCTTGATTTGTATGTATGTACATTATCATCCACGTTAGTTTTCCCTTAAAACCCCACTTGTATATAATAGTTACAATACTATCAATAGGATCCACCAAGTTCCATACTTGTTAATGTACATGGATTCCATTTCAAATCTTATGGCTTTATGTCATTTTAAAGAATCAATGTCATAAATTGCTTTTTAAAAATTAGTAGGCTCATCATTTATAAGCAATACATTATCCTTCCCCTTTTCAACATGTAGATCTAATCTATTCGAGGACTATGTATCCTAGTAGTGTTTCAAGGACTATATGTCTCTTGAAACCTTGTTATACAACATATGTATCAACTTAAGGTTTTTGTTACATCTGGATGTGAATTTGTGGTTCTTAAACTTCTCTAAGTTCTACCTCACTTCTACTGCTTTCCCTCAAAATAAATTCTCTCTCTAGAAAAGTAGCATGTCTTGAGACAAACAACTTATACTCAAGAGGATGGTAAAATCAATATATGACATTATCTTTTAAATATCCTACATTTATCTGAATTAGCTTAAAGCTTATTAGATAGTGCACACTTTACATAAGCATCACATCCACAAATTTTTAGGTATGACAAGTTAGGTTTACTATCATTTTATATCTTATATGGAATCTTGTGAACTAATTTAAATGAATTAAAAAGTAAGCAATAGTCTTAAGGGCATATCCCTAAAAGGAGAAGGAAGTATTGCATGACTCATCACGAAATGTACCATATCTAATAGACGTATGATTTCTCGTCTCAGACACTCTATTATATTATAGAGTTTTAGGAGGAGTCCATTGTGAGAGAATCTCATTCTCTTTTAGGTAACCAAGAAACTTGTGGTTTAAGTAATCACCGCCTCAATTTGATCTAAGTATCTTAATACTCTCACCAGTTTATTTCTTAACCTCAAGTGTAAATTCTTTGAACTTTACAAATGATTCAAACTTTTGTTTCATTAAGTACACATAACCATATCTAGAATAATCACCTGTCAACGTAATAAAATATGATAATACACCTCTAGCTTAAACAAACATAGGTCTACATACATCTGAATGTATAAGCTGTAGTAACTCATTGACATGTTCTCCCTTTCCACTAAAGGATACTTTAGTCATCTTTCCCAACAAACAAAATTCACAAGTTTCATATGATTCATAAAGAAAAGGATCCAAATGTCCCTCTTTATGTAACTTTATATAACCTAACCTATAATGTTATACATAAGATATATTTTGGTTACTTATCTTTCTTTTCATGCTATTTATGTAAAGGATTGGACTTTTTTAGATCTAATTTATACAAACCATTTGTAAGTAATCCAGATCTATAATAAACATCATGTTTATGAAAAGAACAACTCTTATTCTTAATAATAAAGACAAATCGATTCAAATCTAAATAAAAATAGAAATGATGTTTCTAGTAACAACTAGAACATAATCACAGTTATTTAATTTTATTTCAATTAGAAATGATGTCAACTCACACGTCCACTTCACCCTTTCTTAACGATCTACTCCTCGTTAACATCTGTATGTTATTACAAATATGAGAACCATATCCATTATCTAATACCCAAGAATGTGAAAAAGAAGCAGAAAGATTGATCTCAATCATAAACATACTTCAAGAAGTAGTTTCCTTAAGCTTTTTATCTTTTAGGGTGGCAAGATAAGTTATGCAGTTCCTTTTTTAATGTCCATTAACTCCACAGTGAAAACATGTTCCCTTATCATTGCTCTTCTTCTTGATACCACGTTGTGGCTTTACTACTCTTACAGAAGCCTTCTATTTCGTATTATTAATTCTTCTTAGGGACCTTTTTCTTACTCTTGGAATAATCCACAATGAGAAGAGTACTTGGTTCCTTCTTAAGGCACCCCTCTACAGTCTTGAGCATATTCAACAATTCAGGCATTGAAACATCCTTTTGACTCATATGAAAGTTCATAACAAACTATGAAAAGTTTGAACTAAGAAACTACAACTTCATGTCAAACTCAACTCATGATCCATTAAAAAAATCAAATTGGCCTAATTGTTTAATATAGCTAATCACCTTAAGCATATGTAACTCCACTGAAGATCTTTTTTCATCTTATGTTGAAATAATGCTTTGAAGAATTGATAACTCTCCACCCTGCTTTGTGCACTAAACAACTCTTTAAGATGTAAAAGTTATAGCACAATCATCCATGTTCTTATGCTGCCTCTAAAGCTCAAAAAAAAGACTAACCAACATTACATAAGTAGCTTATTCAACCTCATCAATACCATTGATATCTCTCCATACCTTATCAGTCACATCTGAACTAAGCTTTGGCGGAACAGTAATGTCAAGAACATACAATTTCTTCTGTTGCATGAGAATGATTCTCAAGTTATGAAACTAATCCAAGAAATTAGGTCTGGTTACCTTGTTCACATCTATGATACTTCTCAATGATGGATTGGTCCTCATCTTCTTCTAATAACCGAAAGATATTAAAGAGCAAGTATTAGTTTATGTCAAAAGTTAAATAAAATAAAGACTTTAATAAATATTTAATTACTCTCACTATTTTATTCAAAATAATATCCCTTATTATTAAATCGATAAATTATCAAATAACTTCCTAATAGGTTAGGATCCCATTCAAAATAAGTTAATCTTGAGTCATTCAACAAACCAACTCAATTTGAATTAGTTAGAAATCAACTTTATCAATCACATCTTATGTGGCTTCTAGATCCGTTAAGTGATAACTCTTTGCCAAAGTATATCTTATATATTATTCCTAACCTTACCTCAAAGATTCACATGATTAAGAGTCACTCATCTAAATCATACAAATTTAGTTAAGTAAAACTTATTAATTTAAGATAAAACATATTCGAGTTAAATGGACCTTAAGTCACTCAGCAAGTCTTACAATAAATAAAACTCTGGTTTTAGTCTTAATAAATGAAAGACAACTATTACGTTCTTAACGTATACTTAATATTTAATTGAGTGATATGAAAATTTTAAATTTTTGGTCTCATAAAAATAATATAATCTCATTATATTAATAATTTCTAACATAATTTAATTATGAAAGAAATTATTTGAATCCTTTTCTTGGTTATAATTATTGATTTTATAACTAATTTAATTTAATAATTAAACTCTTTG
>JANSVA010000007.1:1004679-1021078 GCA_025504915.1 Erythroxylum reticulatum
TTGATTTTATAACTAATTTAATTTAATAATTAAACTCTTTGAAAAATTAAATTAAAATTCGAAATATTCCTAATAAAAATAATCCTTTGAAAAAAATTAGAAAAATTCTTTTCAAATTTATTAGGATTTAAATCAATTAAATCTCAATTTAATCAATTTAATGAAAATTAATGCTTAAAAATATATATAAATTAAAATGGAAAAGGTGTGGAGACTCACCGAAGAGGCATATAAATCTCTTTCCTTTGACTTTTTAGCTTTTGTCCGACTTGTATGTGTTTAGGTAAAAATGATTCCTTTTATTGAAAGAGGAAGAGGGCTTGTTGTGTGGCCAGATGATAGGTCTTTCTGTGAAGTGTTTATAGCAAAGATTGTAGGTAGAAATTCAGTATAGAGCATCTGTAGTTAGGCGCGTGTCAATGTCTGACAGCACGCGCCATCACCGTCTGAAGTCAGACGTGACACATGCCCCATCATTTTTGCTATTAGGGTTCTCTGCACCACTAGGTCCCAACTGCTCCTCTGTTTGATGCCATCGCGTTCAACAACTTGTCTACCAAGCACTGCAGCTTGTGTTTTCTTCTCCAATGCTGGTGCTTCTGCCCTCTCTAGATCTCCTCTGGGAGACCTTCTCTCCCGCTTGTTGGACGTGTAAACGCATAGGTCTCCTGTCATTGTTACATTCAAATATAACAAAGCCACAAGCTAGAAACTCATTCAATCTCATTAAGCCAGAACTTATTCGAACACAAGACTAGGGGTATGCATCTTTGTTTCTCTATATTTTAAACATGTATTTCTAGATCTTAAACATGTTCATCGAGTTTTTCCAAAAAAATAGAAGTTTTTTGTAGACAACTAGAAGCATAGTTCTACTTATATTGTGCTTTATTTTATCAAATCAATAATAATCAAGCAATTGAATTAATTTAAACAATTAAAGGTGGATATAATATTACTATAAAGAAACTAACCTTGATTGAATAAGAGGAATAACAAAAAATAAAATTTTTATTGCTTTTAATTAGAAGCAATAATTGAATAAATTGAAAAATGTAAACCATAAAATATCAAGTTGTACGTCACTTGAAATTCCTGCTAAAATCTTTGTGAAACCTTTTTTGTATGTCAACCACTAACTATTTATGCGTCCAACCTTTAATAGTATTTATAAAGCAGTAAAAAAGAAACTCAACTTTTTTTTAGGAAATTAGCACAAGTACTACTTTCCTTTATACTTATTCCTATAAATAGAAAAACATTAGGGTTTTAATTTTATTAAAATTAAATGATTTAATTATAACTAATTTAATTTTTATAAAATCAAATGTCTTATATTTTATCTAAAAAAAGTTCAAACTTCGCAAATAAGTCCAACTTAATTGAAATTTATTTCTTTCTTTTAAATTGCTTTTTATGTGTGACCCATTAGATTCTTAAAATATTGGCAATAATTATAAATTCTAATTCTAATTCATCATTGGAATTGGATAAAGTAAAACTCCTTCTAATTGATCTTTAATTATTCAATTAAACAATTTATAATCATAGACCATGATTGATTTCTAGTATCATGGCATAACCACATGAATATTAAGAATGTCAACATGGTTTGACTTAACCTATCCATGCGTAGTTATGATATATAAGGGATAAAGCAACTGATGGTCTATTGATTACCTATTATATTGTTTGCTTTTCCAATTTATGCTTTGTAGAATTTAAAAGCATAGTTATTTAATTCTTATTGATCAATGAGTAGGCTACCATCTAAATCCTGAAGAAAGGCAATCCTATTATATTTCTCTTTATAAGAACAACATTATAGAAATATTTACTGTTACTATCTCCCTCCTTTAACCATTATACTCTTAGACTTTTTCCTTGTCAAAGATTTATGGATTTGAAAAGCATCTATGCAATTTTCCAAAGCAAATCTTTCCAAATGCTTGAGCTTTTCTTCTCCTGGTTTAAAGTTAGGATCCTTTCAGATTTTACTAAGAGAAGATAAGGCTTTAGCTTTATATTTAAAATTATAATTATATCTATCATTGTTGAGAGCTTTAAGCTTCTCCTTGATGGCTTTTAGTTTTTGAAAACATTTAAAGGCTTGTTCTTAATATGATTTTGAGAGCATTTTGCTTTTGTTTAGATTTTTTTAATATGATTTGATACTCAATATGATTTATATTTTGTTAATAGGCTTCTTTTTAGCTTTGTAATAAAGAATGAATGAATTCAGATAAGTTGGAGCTAAGTTGGAGGAGTTTTAGCATGAATTTAAATAAATATGAGTTGAACATAAATATATAACTAGAAAATGAGTTGAATTATTCATAATTGTTTATTTTATTTGAATCAAAATATGTTAGCATTTTGATTCAATTTTAGATTATATATATATAAGGATTAAGAAATTGTATGATGAATAGGTTATAAATAATAAGAATTATATGAAATTATAATGATAAGACCACTTAAATCTTCTGATTTAAAGTTAAACTTTTGATTTATAATTAAATTTAGCATGAGAATTTACATTATAAGCTAATACATTCTTAGAGGTTTTAATTAGAAAGAGATTTCATTTAACAATTTAAAGATAGGGGTTGTATTTCTTGAGAAATAACATGGTTGTAACTTTGAAATTTCTATTGATCCAGGAAATTACTGTTAACAATTAAATTAAGAGAAATATAAGAATAAAAAGTTTCTCAAGGAATTCTACATTTGGATCATGTGCATCTATTAGTTTCTTCATTCTTATTCATTGCTTTAATTGGTTATTTTAGATTAATTATTTTAGTTATGTTAATATTTTCCTTTAATCATTAATTTATTTTGATATATTAAATAATAGAAAGACAATTAGTACTAGTACTTGTACTCTTCGTGTGATTAATACTTATATTTACTAAGTTAATATAAGAATGATGTTTGCAGTTGCCTAGTGATCATTAGTGTAGTTTTGATCATATACAAACATCACAATTAAGAACTTTCTTATTACTTATGAATATTGAATGGTACACTTCAATTAGAGTGTTATTAAAGCAAATGACTAGTGAAAGCCTTTTTGTTAGTTTTTGGATTTACTAAAGCTCTATTGTGTGTCTTTCTTAAGAAGTAGCTTCCACTTTACTTATTATTTGAGGTAAACTAATTGCTATTTATGTGAGATCTAATAACTTTAGCTAGTTTAAACTTCCTATATGATCTTTATGAATGGATTCATTCTTGTGCTTGGACCTTCTGACTCATATGAATAGAGAGTGCACTTGAGGTCACAAAAAATGAGCCAGGTGGTTAAGTTTTCAAGTTGCAAGGTGGTTAAATTCTCCTAAAGGATCCTCCTTTAAGTCTTCTAAATTAGTTCTTTCTGAAAAATGAGTTTCTAAAAATTAGCTAAATAAATGAAATTAACATTTATTCTCACATTAGTGTTCTTAACTATCATTTGGAAATGGAGAAATTGTCAAAATGATGGTACTGTTGCAACCTAATTTGGTTTAGGTCAAAAGCCATTATGATTGTTCCATTATGAAAAACATTTTTGATAGTATTATTAATGAAAATTATTTTAACGATAACATCTAAATAGCATAATAGTTGTTTAATAAGCAGTGAAGATTGGCATTCAGAAGGCCATTTAAACTAAAAATTTGGATTTCATTCTCACCATACTCAAATTTTGGCTTTCCCATTAAATTAATCAACTGGAATAACCAATACATCTCCACCTCCCTATATAGCATTTTAATTAATATGGAGGCTACCAAATCTTTTAAGGGTGTTAAAGGGCTAAGAAAAGGAAACCCTTTATCCTTGTACCTCTTCACCATTTGCATTGAATCCTTTACAAGATAATTTAAGGTGGTAGCATCTATGTTGACATAGAATAATGAATTAAAGAATAACAAGCATCTTAATGTTGGAAATTTACAAGTGGAGTAATTCCACATCAGAAAGAGATATAAGGATGAAGTGAGTTATATACAAAGATATGACTCATAACTTATTGCTTCAAGGTTTTGGGTTGAGATATAATGTCCTAATTATATAAGGACTTACTTAGATCTGGTCAAATTTCTCCCTAAGTCCTCTCAAAACCCTTCATTGGTATTAGAGTTAGGTTCACAAATTCTGATCAATAAAGATTCATAGATTTGGGTCAAGATGAATGGGTGATTCATAGAGTGACTTAAATGGCTTCCCATGAGCTATAGGTATAGGGGAGCTAGTCCGATATGAATGGATCCACTTGTGAGGAGTAGATGTTGGAAATTCAAAAGTGGAGTAATCCCACATTGAAAAGTGACAGGTTTTGGGTTGAAATATGATATCATTATTATATATAGGATTACTTGGATTTGATTTAATTTCATCCTAGACCCCCTCAAAACCCTTCAAAGAAGATCTTTCGATTGATATGAATAATCAAACTTATACCGACATGCAAGTGCAAGATCATTAATTTTAAGATAAAATTAACATGGTGTCCAATTGATACTGTTGTTTTGTTATCATGATTGCTCATGATTGTTTTCTCTTGTTATTAATTTGATTTTGATAATTATATTTCTTCTACTCTTCTCAATTTGATTGTAGGTGGCCCTGGAAAGGAACAAGAAATTGTTGGAAAGATGACAAAGGTGGTTGGCTAAGTATTTTTTTGACATTATTTATATCATAAACAAGTTTTTGAATTGTATGAAGGTTATCATAAATTTTCCTGAACTATTTAAGATGTTCATTAATTGAACAAGAACCTTTTGCTCTCCCATTTTCTTGACTGTCATAGTGAGTAGATGTTGCTCAAGAGTAGTCCTTACAACAAAGTTTGATTTTACTTCACTCGTACTAAACATAAAGCATCCTCACTCATAATAATTTCCAACAGCCATGCGGTGAGAAGCACATCATTAGTTTTCTAAATCTGGAGGTGAGTATTTTTCAATTTCTTTTCTTCATTCTCGATTTCTTCTACTAATTTTTCATTTGTAACAAAGTAATGATAAACTCTGAGACTTTGAACTAATAAGATAATTTGTGATCAACACATCAAAAAGTTAGTTGAGTAAAGTTTGATAAATACCAATCCTAACCGCTGATAAAGGATTGGATACTGAGTTCAAGTATTTGTTTAGGAAGCAAAGAAGAAGATGAAGACATACTTGAAAGAATTACCTCTGAAAATAGTAGGGGAGAAGATTAAGAAAAATTGAAGAGGGACAAGCAAAGCAAAGGAAGCAGAAAATGGGAGGTAGATTGTGTCATTTTTTTAAATATAATAAAACTACAAATATGTAATGAAGAAGTAGACAGTCTGACAGGTAGAGCCATCTTTTGAGTTTCCAATTCAATGAAAGAGTAGCACAGTAGATTGTTGGCCTACACAGCTGGGCGTAAATAATTGAGCTGAAAGCGCCATTGTTTGATGAAAAAGAAATGAAATGGCCAATTGACTTTGACTCTTCAGGGCCTATATGTATGCCTACAAACACTTTGGCCAGTAATTACTGACTAGCTCCTTCTTGTTTTGCATTGGCGGAGAGGAAAAGCTCCGTAGTTACCAAACCTGGAAAAGTGAAGATCCACTTATGGAAAGTTTGCGGCGTTTATTATGTGACAGAAATTTAAAGATAACGTTATTACACTTTTAAGCAGCGGTCACGAGGAATGTCTAAACCCAACTTAACTGTTTCATCCAGCATGAAGTTACAGGTCCCAAAGCATATTCTCTAAATGGATGCTCCATTACGGCAATTAATAAAATCCATAAAACCATCTGCTCTTGGAGAAGTTCGACCAACAAACACGCCTCTGAATTGCCTATGAGATGTCTCCCACAAATCAATGATGACCAAGGTTGTTGATATGACATCTCAACTATTTGTAATACATCCTCATCAACACAACGGGTTCAGATTATCTGTCTCATTATCCTTCTAATAAATAGGATTTGATGATCTGTTCTCCATAACTTAAGACTTCCTTATGCTAACATGAAAATCGGTTGATAATGGAAAGCAGATGGAAAACGACGTCTCCTTTTCATGTCTGTACAATTGTTTGGTCCTATGCTTTGTATGGTTTTCTGGTCAAATGTTCAGGCTTCACACAACCCATAGTGTTTGTTGGATTTTGAATATAATTCACTTATGAGTATGGTCGTCATATTACTAAGATTAGCTTTTGGGGTTAAAAACAGAAGAATACCACTGTTTCCCGGATCTTAGTAGGACAGAAATATTCAAGATTCTATACACTATCATCAATACAAGCTTAATTATATTTAAACCTTGTCTAGATATATATAATAAAGAATCATATTAACTTTTCTTAATTAACTTGCTGATTTACTATGATATATATATGTAAGTTGTGAGCGAATGTGAATGGAACACCTGTCCCATGTAGACACACAAATTAAAGATGTGAACTTTACTTATTCAGACATGAAATCATAAGAACAGAACTTGTGATTTTGAAGGGAAAGTGATAAAACGCGAGAAAATGACGGGTCAGCTTCAACCAATAAAAACAATGTCGGGCTTTGGTTCTTAGATGGTCCCCGCCCTACGGGACCAAAACAGTACTTTATCAGTCCTCAATTTAAAGCCTCAGATTCCCTTTTTTTTTTTTTTACAAAAAACAATTTAATTACAGTAAAATCCTTTTTACAGTAAATCTTCATGACATAGTTACTCATAACTATGACTCGCTTGTTTATATCTTAAAAATCAATATTCTATTTAAAACATCGTAGTTTATATTAAGTTTTTGTAGTATGTAATTGTTATTTAATTGTAAATGATACAAAAGGCAATCGTAGACAAAATTAACAAATAAAAAAATGAAGTCATATTCTTCTATTATGTTTGTAATCTAATGTTATAAATTTTTAATATATAGTTAGAATATTGACATGTATGCATATAAGATATAAATATAAAGGTTGATTTACATTAAATCTTCATGTAGTTTGATTTTTTATTTTAATTATTCTATTTCAAAAATTATTGCTTACCTTATTGTGATATTTTTCAATTATACACAAAAGATTTTGTTATATTTTATTATTTTTATTTTTATTTATCACTTCAAAATGAAGTTGCTTTAAAGCTTAAAAAATTTTAACTTTACATTATCTTGAGTAAAAAATAGATGAAAAATAAACAAAATATGACAAAGCGGTTGTGTGATAAATATAAATTAAACATTGCTTATCCCTAAATATAAATTAAACATAAATTGTCTAATCGTAAAAATTAGTAGAGAAATATTAAGTTTCTATTATCAACAAAATTAACTTTAGTATTTCTAGGATGTGATTCTTAAATAAAAAGTTAAACACCATCAAATGAATTGATTTACATATCTAAATGTATGCTATAAAAACAAGCAAGGTGAAGTTGATCTTGTATGGTAACAAGTCTCCTTTTCTCTTAATAACTAATCTATTACTTTGTAAAATGTGTAGGCCTAATAATACGAGGAAATAAAAATTGTAGGAAGATAGAATTTTGGTTTACAAGCATTGTAAAAGATTATTTTGTTGAATGTTCAGCACTATTTTGCAACTTTCGATGATCATAGATGGATTTATAGTTTGTGGGAATTATGAGCAAGTGAAGACAAGATGAAAGAATCTCTTCTAAAGAGATAAACGATAATGTAGAGTGTTATATGCCCATGTCTTAACTTATACCACCGTGTGGATCATCCGTTTAATTCTCTGTAAACATGTGAAGAAAGTGTGAAGAAGTACACGATCTTGTAAATGCTCATATAAAGTTACATGATTATATAAGTTTTTGTAACCATGAATGCTTGTGACTGAGGTGGTGCTAGAAAGATACATGGTTACTTACACAATCATGTAAGTGACCGTGTAAGTTGTAGAAAAATTTATTTTGTGATATAAAAGAGAAAAAGACTTAGGTTTTTATAAAGAGTGTAGGTTTTTGTAAAGAGTACAGTCATAATGTCCAAAAGTGAGGAAAATACAGAGAGGGAAAATTTGGTGTATTCTCATCCTTGTTTTATTGGTTTGGGGATTGATTCAAGTGATTGTTAATTCTAACATCAACTTTAGTTTCAATCCCGAAACTTTGTAAGACAACTTGTTGTCAGAGGTGAGAGATCAACTTTTTCTATAAATCCTTATTGAGTTTAGTGGATTTATTTGTTAGTTTGTCTCATATTGTCTATATATAGTTCATGTAGCTCATCACTATCAAATTATATATGATCACCACTAGTATGTGTTTGGTCACATACTTCATCTTCTTCACCTGTAGACTGCTTAAAAGTTGAAGAAATTGGTGAAGTGCTAGCTATGCCATTTGATAAGTTGTAGTGTGATGATTTATATCTACTTAGAAGATTGACACCTCTCTTGTGCTCCTGAAACACCACATCCCTGCTCCTGATTACCTTTTGCTTCTCTAGGTCATAAAGTTTGAAGTCAAACTAATCACCACCATATCCAACAAAGATGTAAGGTATTGACTTTGAGTCAAGCTTCTTTCTTTGATCCTTGAGTACATGTCTGAATACCAGCAACCAAAAACTCTCAGATGATGATATGTGGGATCCTTTCCAGTCTACACCCTCTTGGGAATCTCAAAATCTAATAAAACTAAGGGAGTTTGATTAATCAATTAGATTGTATTCAGACTACTTTAACCTAAAATGTCTTTGGCAACACAAGCATCCTGAGCATGCAACAAAACTTTTCCAATGGTTATGCTCATCCTCCTATCAACCCCATAAGGTTGTGAAGTCATTGGTTTAGTTTTCTTAGGTCTAAGGGCATGCAATGTATGGTATTCTTCAAACACCTTGGAGGTATACTCTCCTCTATTGTTTGTTCTCAAGCACTTCAGCTTCCTCTTAGCTTCCCTTTCTACCATAACATGAAACTTCTGGAAAATTTCAAACACTTTACTGTTAGAGTTCAACATATACACCCAAGTCTTCCTCAAAGCATCATCCATGAATATAGCAAAATATTTGCTACCTCCTAGTGAATCTTCCCAATAAGACCACAGACATCTGCATGCACTAATTTTATTAACTCCAATTCCTTACAGATCTTCTCTTAAAAGAGACTCTATGTTACTTTGTATTCAAGCAATGATCGCAAAGATTAAGCGGCTGTAAGTTCTTAACTGGGATAAAGGATTTTTCATCTATCAACTTTAATCATTTCTCACTCATGTTTCCCAATCATCAATGTCACAGATTTGGTGAAGATTCCTCTTTAACTGTGTATACTTCTCCACTACCATACACCTTTAAGTGTGTCTTGTATAGTGAGCAACATAACTTTCCTCGGGCAACAATGATGATACCTTTAGATAGTTTCCACTTCTTAACCTCGAAAGGGTGCTGAAATCCTTCTTGATCCAACACATTGGCTGAAAACAAATTTAGCCTTATATTGAAGATGTGTCGTACATCTCTTAAGGTCAGTAAGCATCTAATGTTTGTTTAAACTTGGATATCACCCATACCTACTATCTTAGCAGAACTTTTGATTCTTATCTTTACATTCCCAAAATCTCTTCTTTAGTAGCTTGAGAAGTACTCCATCTTTGAAACATAATGATAAGATACTCCTGTATCAATTAGCTATTTACAACCAAAATTATTGAAATGGAAGCATTCATTAGTTGCACAGATTAGGGATAAATCATCATCTATGTTTGAAGTAGTAGCAGCTATACTCTTATCATCTCTATCATTTTGATGATCTTGCTTTTTTTGATCCCTCTTTCACTTATAGCAAAACCTCTTAATACGCCCTGGCTTATCACAATAGTGGCATGTCTTCACTTCTTTGTCACCTCTAGACTTTAAATGGTTCTTAGACTTGCCATGACCTTTGGGACCCATACTCTTGTTCCTTTCTCTATTTTCTATCACAAAAGCCTGCACATTGTTGACTCCAATCTCCTTTCTATTGTTTTCTTCATTAAATATACTCTCTTTGATAGGATCCACAGAAAGCATATCTCTAAGAGCTGAGTTGCTAATTGTCACTATTAACGTTTCCCAGTTATCTGGTAATGAACTCAATTGGAACAAAGCTTGAAGCTCATCATCAAGAATGATCTTCATTGTAGTAAGCTTGTTGATTATGTCTTGTAAATCACTTAGATGCTTTGACACTAATTTCCCAATTTTCAACTTCATGTTCACAAGCCTCTTAATTAGAGAGGCCTTGTTATGAGCAGTCTTCATTTCATACAAACCTTATATCTTCTTTTATAATTCAAAAGGATCTATTTCTTAAGACACATGGTTGAATATGCCGATGTTAATCTATTGTCTTATAGTGCCTAGAGTTTTTGACTTCATCTTTTCCCATTCTCAATCTGACATCTTTTTAAGTTTTGAAAGAACATTATCCTTAACACCTCCATCCACATCAATAGGATCAAAGAAATCCTTGTAATACAAAAGGTCCTCTATCATAGGCCTTCATATTGAGTAATTTGATTATGTTAATTTGATTATAGAGATATTTCCACCTTCCATAAATGTCCTCAATCTAAACAGTTTTGGGCCTAACTTCTTGTTTGGATCTTAAACTCAAATAGGTGAATGTTAAAATAGCCTTCTTGTATGGAGATTAGGAGGAGGATATATACATGGAGCAACCAAAAGGTTTCAAAGCTAAAGGCACGAAAAATCTAGTATGCAAATTGAAGAAAAGTCTATATGGCTTAAGATAAGCTCTAAGGAAATATTATCGGAAGTTCGATTCCTTTATGACAGATCATGGTTTCAAACAAACTTATGTCGATGCTTGCATGTATTTCAAGAAGTTCTTAGGTGAGAACTTCATTATTCTTCTTCTTTATGTTGATGATATGCCGATTATAGGTAAAAATTGTTAGAATCCAAAAGTTGAAAGAGGACTAGTCTAACTCTTTTGATATGAAAGATTTGACACATGTAAAGAAGATTTTAGGTATAAAGATAACTCGAGATAGGAAGGATGTGGTTGTCTTAGGAGAGTTATATAGAACGAGTGCTAGAAAGGTTCAATATGAAGCATGACAAGCCAGTTATTAGCCACTAACATCTCACTTCAATCTATGTAAGCATTAATGTCCCTCAATAGAAAAGGAAAAATATGATATGTCCTCTATTCCATACCCATCTATAGTAGGTCTTTGATGTATTCAATAGTGTGCACAAGGTTATATATTGCTTAAACTATTGGGATGGTGAGTAGATTCTTGTCAAATCCAGGGAAGGTTCACTCGGAAGCAGTGAAATGATTTATAAGATACCTGATGGGCATACCGAAGTAGAGTTTATGCTTTGGTAATGATGACCCAACTCTAGAAAGTTTTACAAATGCAAATATGGTTGAAGATCTTAATGAAAGAAAATCCACTTCAAGTTTTCTATCAAGTTTAAAAATGAAGTCATATTATGACAATCCAAGTTAAAAAATGTGTATGGCTTTATCTACGACTGAAGTAGAATGTGTACTTGCAGTAAAAGCTTATAAAGAGATGCTCTGACTAAAAAGGTTCCTTTAATAATTAGATGTGAAGCAAAAAGACTATGTAGTATTTTGTGATACTTAAAGTGTTTTTAACTTGATCAAGAATACTATATATCATTTCCATACAAAGCATATAACTGTCAGATATCATTGTTGAGATTCATGATAGAAGAGCAAATATTAATGTTGAAGAAGGTTCATACGAATTTGAGAGGGGCTAATATGCTGACTAAAGTAATTCCTAGAAACAAGCGTGAGCTTTGTTGCAAGCATGTTGGGATGTATCTCACGTAGATGATGGAGAATAGTGTGTCTTCCCTAAATTTCTGCTAGAGGGGAAGGTTGTTGAGTGTCCAACTCTATTTTGAGATTTTTGGTAATCATAGACAACTTTATGGTTCGTGTGAATGACGAACAAGTGAAGATAAGATAAAAAATGTCTTCTAGGGAGATACATGGTTGTGTAGAGTGCTACACGCCTGTGTCATGACTTACATGACCCTGTGGGTTAACTGTGTAAGTCTCTGTAAATATATGAAGAAAGTGTGAAGAGGTGAAGCATACATGGTCTTGTACACGTCTATGTGAAGATACATGACCGTGTGTGGAGACAATATGACTCTCTATAATCGTGTATGCTTGTGATTGAGATGGTGCTGGAAAGATACACAGTTACTTTCACGATCGTATAAGTGACTCTGTAAGTTGTAGAAAAATTTATTTCGTGATATAAAATAGGAAAAAACGTAGACTTTTGTAGAGGGTGCAACTACAACGTCTTAAAAGGCAAAGAGAAAACTATAATTTTATACTATGCTCATCCAATAAGTAGAAACTAAATATCTATAATCAATTGATTTAAACACCTTCATAAACGATTTGGAGAAAATCTATCTGATCATATTTAAGTTCAACTTTTAATAACAATAATAAATTTGACAGTTCAATTCTACAGGTTGTGTACGGAATCAACAACAAAATTTAACAATTAATTCTTAAACAAATATTTCTAAGCTTTAGGCTACAATCATTTTTTATTTCTCTTTTCATTTTTTCTCTAGTCTTATTGAGTATTTATCAATGATTAAAAAATTGAACCGGTTCAATCGATTTAACTATTAAAACTTGAATTGTCCAACTTTTCAGTTTAGTTTTCAATTTCTTGGTTTAATTTACTTTAATAACTCTTATTGTTAAAAATTGATCAGTTTATTAATTAATCAGTTATTTTGTAAATTAATAAGTTCTTATAAGTCAAAATTAATTAATTAATTTTTATTTAATAATATCTTTTTAAATTAAACTTCAAATTCGTCGATGTATCAAGATAATCTCTTTCAACTATATTTTAAATTCTTTAATTTTATTTAATATTTAACCAATTTTATGACGGTTGAATATCATTTAAATCTTAAAGCTTTTATCTTTTGGATTTAATTTTCTACTTGTTTTTTAAAACATTGGTATTTTTCGTCTTTCATGTAAAAATTGTCATCACTAAAATTATTCTATTATTATTTATTTGGCAAAATATGTTTGTAATACTGTCCTCTAAGCAATTACTAGTTAATTGATACAATCGGGGGAATAGCCCCTTTTAGTAACTTGGTGTTTAAGACTATTGGCTGATACATTCCCATTAATTGTCCAATCAAACTTGTGCAAACTAGTGATCAGTCAACCTTCATTATTTGACGGAACAAGCTGTTCTTCAAACTATTGTTTTCAACATGTTTCTTCAACTTTTGGATTCGAGTTACATACACGTCGTTGACAATTGTATAATTTTTTTGATAAATAAATATGGTCCTACTTAAAAGAATCATACACATACAATTATAAAAATTAATGGAATGTTCAAAACATTCAACATAACCTTCATCTTCATTATAGTCGACGCTCTTTTAAAGTTTCGCTAGAATGCAAGATTTGGAGAGATCCGATAACACATAACATTACTCTTATTTAATGGAAAAGATTATTTTTAATAAACCTACATATAAAATATAAAATTTTAGATTGTATAGATAAGTTATGAGATCAAATGGTTATTTTATAAAAATGAAAATCTAAAAACTTCTTATTTATTGGTTTCTGGGGCTTCGTTTTGGGTTGTTGATTTGGGAATGGGAATTCCTTTTCTTTGTAGTTGACTGATACGTGGACCGACTTTCACATGGAGGTGGATCTCATTGGGGGCAGCTTAGCCAAATATAAAAGGGCTATTTGGTCTTTCTATTTTTATAAACATTTATTTAGTTATTTTTTATTAATCACAACAATTTTGTTTAATAATTTGAAAACGATTTCATTATATTATTTTGAAAAATAAATAATTTAATAATATATATACTGGAATTTTAAAATTGTTTATTCCACAATAAAATTATCTAACATTTTGTATTAATGAAATAATTTAAAATTAAAATTTTCTTTGTGATTTTTAGAAATATCTAAAGTTTTAGATATATATTAAAATAAAATAACTATCAATAATACTTTATTTATTTATCATTTTTATTAATTTTGACAGTAATATAAATTTAAAAAACAAAAATAGATTAAAAGTGTGACAAGTTGGAGTGTAGCGATGTTACGTGTTTTTATACTTTGTGTAATGCATGAGATTGAAGCAATTTTCATTTGTACCACTCCACCAAGCAGGGCTTATACGAGGGGTAAATCAAATGGAGGTAGGGTAGGTCTGGTGCTGGAGTGAGTGCTCTGCTTTCACATTATACCTCTTCCAGTTCGTCTCAACGAACTGCACAGTAAGAAAACAGTCGCCAAAACCTTAGCCCTTTCTCTCTCTCAACCTTTAAAGTTCATTCCTACTTCCCCACTCCTTATAATTACGCTGCTAACCCCATCCATGCTACGCTTCCCTTTATCTACACTATTATAAACAACACTCCTCCTCCTCCTCCTCCTCCTCCTCCTCTCCTCTTTTGTAGTTTCAAGATTCAGTCTTCACGCCAATTCAAGATCATACTCACATTTCTTCAACTACCCTTTTCCTTTTATACCTTTCTCTAACGTACCCATCTCAGAATTCTTATACCCATTTCGTTTTTTTTTAATGAAATTTGAGTCGCTTTTTTATTTCACCAAATTCTCTCGTTATGGAGTTATCTGCAGGAACCGGCGCTAGATGCGGCTTTAGCTCACCACAACCGGACTGTACCGGCTTCGATTCTGTTGGCCAGTTCGGAGAAGATATCCAGCACTTAATTTCTGTCCCACCCGATAACGCTAGCTCTTTCACTGCTCTCCTCGAATTACCCGCCAATCAAGCCATGGAGCTGCTTCATGCACCCGATTCAAGCAATTAATCAACCAAATTCAAATATCAAGCATATTGCAATTTCTCAAATCATTCAAAAGCAGCAAATGCCATAATTATAAAGCAATGAAAAATCATTTTATTTTCTTTACTAAAAAGAAAACATAATGGCTCATTATACAATTATAAACATGAAACCCACCTTGAATTTTCTTGCTTAAAATTTGCTCAAAAATGTCTCTTCCTTTGCTCCTCTTACCTCTCTTGATTTCCTTCATCAAAGAAAAATTTTTCATTCAATAGGGATTCCAATTGGAGAACTCACAAGACATATTCACTAAAATTGATCCTAGAGTTCTTAAACCCATACATTTCTTAAGCTTTATTAATCAAAACCCTTTTTAAAATCCAAAAGTTTAAAATCAAACTTACCTTGAATCTTCACCAAATAGTGAGATTGTTGGCTCTAATGAAAGCTCTAATCCTCCTCTTCCTTTCCCCCCTTTTTGACCAACTTCGAAATCACTTTTTAAGACTAAGAAAAATCACAACCTAGCTTAGCTTTCTTTCTTTTCTCTCTTTCACCGAAACCTCTCTTCTTCCTTTCCAGACCCAAAAAGTCCATTTTACCCTTGCTTATAAGCTTAGGTTCTTTTAACCTTAAGTGGTCTTCCAAAAATGCCCTTCATGCAATCTTACTACCTTAACACTTTAACTCAATTAACCTATGTCATGTAATCTTACTAACATTAACATAATAATAACTTCAAAAATCAAATCCATTAAAACCTCATAGTTCATTTAAATCAAGCTTAACTAGAGAAAAAAAATCTAGGGGCCAACATTCTAATCCTATTTAAGGAATAAGGTTTTCCCAATTCAACTTAAAAGAAAGTATAAACTCTCTTAGCTTTAACAATCCTGGGTACGAGCTCCTTAATTCACAGCTTCTGATCTTTTATACATAAAAAGGTTATACAATGAAATTACTACCTAAACATAAATATCCTATTTATACACCCTCACATAGATGTATAAAACACAATATCACTCACTATAAGCTATAACATTTGAACATTAAAATTCTCACAGGTTTACATCCTTACTGGTCACATTAGCTTTTCTTTTGTATTTTCTAAGGCACTTAATTCCTTTAATCCCATATTTAATCATTTTCAAACATAATTAATCACATCTTTATCCAAGCACATTAGGTCATTACTTGTCAATCTAAGCAACAATTTAAGTTCACTCTAAGTTGATATAAAAGTGTTTTCCAATGCATACCATTATAAAGTCTTAAATCCTAAGCCAAGTTCACTTAGGCATTTTATCAAACACCAAATGTGCATGATTTTCAAGTCACATTTCCAAGACTTTATCATAATAATTCATGCTCCTATCATCTCATATAGTAACAATTCTAATCAATGACATATTCCACCACTCCATTCAAACCAATTTCCTTCATTTAAACTACATTTTATCAATTGTAAAACTCATTACATGAATCCACCTCTTCTCCATCATTTTGACCTAACCTTAACCAACACACATCTTCTCCATTCTTCATCATCAATTCACAT
>JANSVA010000007.1:1043359-1069778 GCA_025504915.1 Erythroxylum reticulatum
ATGTTCTTTTATGAGCCATTTTAATGCATTGTACTACATTTTTGTTTTAAGGGTTTTCATTATTCGTAACGCGAATCTTTTGACGAACCGAGATGAGCTGAAGTGGATTAAGCTTGCAATCATGCATTCTTTCTTCTTGTGCAATCTTTTGTATAAAACTAATGCCTTCTTAATCTGAATTCTGTAAACATCCATTGGTTGATGATGAACAAGCAACGCACCTAGCAGGGAAATGGGAAATACACAATTGCATGTTAGAGTTGGCAGACTCTAACAGTTACCAAGTCTTTCTATAAGCCTTTTTCTTGTGGATTTTGTATTGGGATAGAGTAGCTTACTTTCTAAATCAATCATTTGGTTTGCATACAACTGACATTTCTTTTAGAAGAATTCTATTTTCGTCCTTCGATCTAGCAAGTCTCTAGGAAAATGCTGACATATGCTCCAAATCACCAATTTTAGGTGTATTCATTTATCTAGTTCTTGCCGAAATAACTAAGAGTAGACATCATATCATATATGCACTAATGAAAAGTTGTGTTACAGTGTTTGAAAAGGCATGATTCTTCACTAGATCAAATTTCTCTTCTAGACTTTGGAATTTATCATGTCCATAAACTTGTCCATCTTTGAATTCCATGAACTGGAGTTGTCTTGCTTTCGATGGGCCTTAGGTTCTCATGTTATCATTTGCACTGATAATTCCAATGTAACGTAATGTCTTAGATGGAATAATCTTAAAGATTGTTTCAAACACGAAGACCAAAGTCACATTACAGAAATTATCACCTAATTTCCTAAACGTGTTTTAGCAACTCTCAGAAGCTTTTCTTTAGAAAAAAATCTCTCGGAAGCTTTTGAGTTACTCTAAAATTCTTTGTCAGCTCAACAAAATCGTCATGGCAGACATTTAAGCTCGCAAAGGTAGAGAAGCAATCTGCCTAACCGCCCTTGCTTCCATTACCTATATCTTGACCCATACACCATTCATCCTCATCAGGGCATTCTTCATCCCAAACGCTACTTTGTTCCCCTGATTCTTTGCCAAAATCTAAATACTACACTTCAAACCCCAAAGCTTGTTGTCAATGATCTAGACAGTTGCCTCCTTAGGAATGGAGTTCTTTGGCATCTAGAACCTGGAAAGTGAGGCTCAGACCTATCTAGAAGCCAACCCTTTGAAAATTGAATTTGTATAACATCTTGTCCTTTACATATATGAAAAAAAATCTATAATACTAGAGCGACCAGAGGATAGAAGAGAGGAGAGGGATGACAAAGAGGACAAGCTAGAACCTAAGAGAGGAGAGAAGGACCTTAATATACTTAGTTAATGCAATTTAAAGTAACTAGACAGTCCATAATTGTTCACGAATCCAAGTTTGAAGCTTCGCCATTGAAGCTTTGAGAGAGAACGCAAATCCAAATGGCCACTGCTTCACAAAGAAACCTATCGCGACAGTGACTACAACTTTGAGAGAGAAATTGCACTCTAAATTCAAAACAATCACCTTTATTTACCCATAAATGGAAGCGATGAGATATGTGAAGAGACGATGAAGAGTAAAAGCAAGGAGAATGTTTTCAATTTCAGGAGTTTATGTATATAGATCGATCAGTTCATTAATAAACCGGCTAGTTTTTATATATACAAGATGAAACCGAACCAAACAAATAGCCAATTCAAACTAATTTTGGTCAAATCGATCGGTCTGATTCGATTTTTAAAACATTAATTAATTCATGAATAATTTTGGTCGTATTGCTATCCAAGATTATATGTGTTAAAGAGTAATTTTCATCCATTTTGTAATGCTTTCACTGGGTTGAAAGAAAAGGTCTACAATTTGCCCAGCTTGAAGCTGCTTTCTTTCTTTTCTTTCCACTTGTGTTTAAGCACGTATAATCACATAAGACAAGTATCAAATCTTTAAATAAAAAAATTCAAATTGTATAAGATGCTAAATCAATCTTTAACAATGACACCAAAAACTTGTTAACAAGTTTTATAATAAACTTTTCAATATTGCAAATATATGGATCATAACTTATAGTACTAAAGACATCATTCCCATGAGAATTAATTATATACCTAACAACTTGAATAAAACTTTTTTTGAGTTATTAAAAGATTAATTGAATTAAAATAAATTACTGAAATTGAAATAACTAATAAAATAAAATAATTGAATAATTGAGCTACCAACAAGAATGAATATATGCAAAGCTGAAAACTTAGAAATTATTTGGTTGGTCTCCCTTTATCTTGTTAATTTAATTTATGCTTCATCTTAGATATCCTAAGGTTTTGATTACCTCAACATCTAATTAAGTAATCTTAATTGAAACTAATCATAACATAATTGTAGTCTCTCAATTCATAAAACTACTCCTAACTATTCAATTAGATTTGAAGCACCGCTAAGGATAATTAATTTTGCAATTAAGATATATCTTCAATTGTTGATTAATCTGATAATTGCAAGTCTATTACGCCATTAACTCTCGTTGCGAACCTTAACAACAATAACTTGATTCACTCTTTCGATTTATTATCATGTATAAGCATAACAATTATCACACAACATTGATAGATGTATTGCATTCAAGAATAAAGTTTAAAAAACAATTTAAGGACAATACCCATAATCATGTTAAACATGACAAGTCAAATAAACATTCAAGGCAATGAAAGACATAAAGGGAAAAGAAAGAAAAACTAGTTGGAGTCTTAATCTGGAAATGTGGAATTCCTGAGGTTCTCCTTGATGTCTCCTCTTAATCTTCTTTTAATATGGTGGTTGTTGCCTCTTTTGGTGTTTTGTTGTCTTTAAATAGTACTTGAGGCTTTTAAGGTTTTCCTGCTTAATTTGATTCCAAAAATAGGCCCAAAATTTTAAAACTTAAAATTCTCGCGAGCTCTTTATTATGATGCGATGATCGTGACAGATGCTATGATTATGACATGGATGCATGCATCTAAGATTTTCTTTTTTCTTCACATACTTGTTTCCATATACTCATAAATATATCAAAAACCTCTTAAAACATAAAATTAATATCAAATTCTTGCTCAAAAGTAATTCAACACTTAAAACACATACAAAGATTAACAAGACTATAATTCTAAACCTTAAAACTAATCAAACACTTAGAACACATACAAACATTAATAAGAACACAATTATAAGCCTATATATATGATAATCATCTACAGTTAGAACACATACAAACATTAACAAGAAAAAAAATTAGAACACATACAAATGTTAACAAGAACACAATTCTAAGCCTTAGAATTAACAAACACTCAGAACACATCCAAACATTAATAAGAACATAATTCTAAGCCTATACATATGATAATCATCTAAGAAACACTTAAAAACACATTTAAATACCTAGAAAAACATATTATAATCTATACCTATCAACATCTCCACACTTAAACCTTTGCTTGTCCTCAAGCAAAATTAAAGACACAAATAAACAAAACATATAAAATATAAACACCCAATTATGTAAAATGCAATAATTATACAATGACACCAAATCTTACTAAATTAACTTAACATCAAACATCAATCACTCAAATAGTGCCAACTTACTAACTTATTCCTTTCATGTTTAAATTCTTTGATTTGAATATACATATCAACCAAAATATTAATACCATATTCTTACACCTATGACACTTTTAACCATGCATTTATTATTATTGATCAATTGAAAAGGTAAATTATCACTAAGTATTCTTTCATGAAAATTTTTACTATTTGTAAGAGATCAGGAGGTCTTATTTATTGTGATACCATTTTTAAATTTTCTTTAATGATAACCTAATCTTTTGACAAAAAGACAAACACCTTGTCATAAATATCCCCATGTTACTTAACTAGGTGACATTTTTTATTTAGCTTAGTTGCAGTACCATTCTAGCCTTTTCATGCGAAGAGAAATATTCATATTCAAAGGTAAATCAATTCCATTCAATTCATGTAATTGACACATTTAAACAATGCACACATTATGCAACAAAATGTTCACACATTGCCAACCTAATCAAAACCAACACAATGTAAATGCCAAGTTCACGCATAAATGATATGCCAATGCATAAATGCCCTTACACTTGAATAACACATTGCCTTTAATGTGAGAAACAAAACAATACAATAAAAAAAGAAAAATTAGATTTAGAAGACTTATGGTGATTAAGACGATGATAGTGCGGGTGATGAAATTTGGACACCTTGAATTGCAAAATATTTAAGCATTTTCTTCGTGTCATACTGTTGTTGATGTTGATGGTGCACAAGCTCCTTCATTTGTGCCTTTATGATGTCTAGATAACCTTTCATGCGCTTGTTATTTTTTTCATTTGGTTACCACCTTCTCTCATCCTTCCTCTTCTTCCTCCTGGAATTCTTTAGTGGATGAGACTTCTTATTGGTATTGTGTCAGAGCATAACTATAGTTCACCTATCCACTCCTGTGTTTCACTTATGATTTTGAGTTGATATCTCAAAGTTCCAAACCATGGCATTCCAAGATAAGTAACCATAATTTGAAACATGTAAGTAGATGTAAAAACTCAAATTTTATGATCCATGCACCAAAGAATAAATAAATCCTTTCGAGAACACTTATTACTTTAAGTTTTGTCAAAAATAGTGTGACATTTAAATTTATGTAATAACTAAGGTTCAGGATTAAGAATAACATTATTATGTCAATTTTTTGGAGTAAAATCATCCAGTCCTATTAATTTCATCTAATATTTGTCAACACGAAGCTTTCCATGTTTTCAATAATTTTCGATTTTCAAAAACCACAAATTTCTTCCACAATATCATAATCCACATTATAAGGGTTTCTGCACAATCTAAACTAAAATTATCTAATTTTAGTGGCTCAAAATTTAAATTCGTGTAAAATTAAAGAGTTAAATCCTCATATATAGGAAAATCAAAATAAATAAAAATTTCCCATTGAATTTTTACGCTCAAAGTATCAATCTTATCTTTCAAACCTAGATTTTCTAAGTTTGTAAAATGAAAATAATATGGTGTTGTAGCAATGCTTGAAAGAATGGTTTGGAATTTTGTACCTTCTTCTTCTGGGAAGATTAAAAAAAGGCACTCTAAAATCCTTAGCCCTGTCATGTGCACCATCACCCAATACTTTTGTTTTTCCTTTCGATGTTGAATGTTTTGCAATTTGCTTAATTCTTAGAGCCATGATTGAATATACATAACTTACAAAAACAACTAAGAAACATAAAATAACACCAAAAAATGTGAGAGAGAAAAGTGTAGAGAAATCTTATAAAACCCAGATGTAGGCTTACATTTGTGCTAAAAAACTAGCTCAGATTGAGAAAAAGGTCAAAGTCCTTAATGGCAAGAGAACGAGAAGTACTAACTAGGATGTTATAGAGGAAAATCTATAATAATGTTAACTTAAGAGAACCTCTATCAATAACATTGAGATATTAGATTGATCGAAAAGGAGAATATTAAGCTATAATGACCTATAACTCCCTTCTGAAAGCAAAAAGCTTAGGTTCATTGGTTAATGGAGGGAGATAAGAACATAAGATTTTTCCGTGATTCAATGAAAAAAAGGACAAATATTAATAGGATCAGCTTGTTCACTAGGCTAGATGGTAAAGTAATTACTTTTTAAGAGATCTTTAAGGAATAAGTCTTTTTTTTAAAAGATCATTCGGTATATTAATTAGCAATAGTTAAATGAGTGCAGTTCCTGAGCTCCTTTAGCAACAACTAATTTAAAGATAAGGAGATAAAGTTCTTTAATGGCCTTTTCGCTCTATAAGATATTGAACGACTAGTGTTTGATTTAAGTGCCACCAAGGCTCCAAGATTTGATGGACTTTATGGGTGCTTCTTTTAAAAAGTTTGGCTTCTAATTAAAGATATGGTTATTGGAGCAATTTCATAATTCTTTAATAAAGGTAAACTTTTAAAAGATATCAACAAGACCTTTATTTGTTTAATTCCTAAAACTCGTAACCATAGTCTCTTAAAAAGTATAGACCTATCTTATATTTTAACTTCATTAATAAAACCATATATAAATTATTGGCTATGAGATTGAGGAAAGTGATGAGCCTCCTAATAAGTGATAACCAAGGAGCTTTCCTAAAATAGAGACAAATTGCAGACAATATGTCAATAGCTCAAAAATTATTCAAGGGATACACTATGAATAATTCTTTAAAGAATTATGTAATAAAGATGGAATTTCACAAAGCTTGTGATACAATTAGCTAGGACTTCATTAAACAACTCTTTGAAGTATTCAAATTTCTTAGAAATTTCAGTAACTACGTGAATACTTGCTTAACCTCTACATCCTTTTATGTCCTAATTAATGAGGAACCAACTAACTTTTTTAGAAAAAGTAGAGAATTAAAACAAGGGGACCCAATGTCCTTTATTTGTTCACTTTTTATATGGATGCATTGACAAGACTAATTAACCATAATATCACTTTAGACTCAAGCATCTAATTCCACAGCATATGCAAGAAACTATGTTTATTTAGCCTATCATTTATTGATGATTTACTCCTTTTTTCTAGAGCATATTATAGATTAGTAATCACCTTAATGAACTTCTTACACATTTATAAATAACTTTTAAGGCTAGCAATTAATCATAATAAGCATCACATGATTACCTCAACCAACGCTTCCTACCTTGCTTAATGTCTTTCAAGAATATCAAGTCTACAAGTTAAAGACTGCTCCTTCACCTACCTTAGCCTTTAATTATCAAGTAAAAGACTCCTTTTAGATAATGCCTTCTATTAGTTAAGAAAATATAGAAAAGAATAGGGAATTATTGCAACATGGATCTTTCCTATACAGGTAGACTATATCTAATCAATTCAGTTCCAAATTCACTTCACATTTATTTATCTTGTTATACTTTCCTTTTTAAAAGCTTAAATAAGTCAATAGAAAGGTTAATGAGAGACTTCTTATAGGGTGCTAGAAATAATGGAAAAACTAATGCTAAGGTTAGATGGAGTGAAGTTTGTAGATTAATTAAAGAGGGTGGGTTGGGAATCACACAAATTAGCTTATGCAATAAGGTGATTATAGGGGAAAAGGTTATATAATTTATTGGAGAACAAGATGGATCAGGTGTATAAATACATATTTTCTAAGAGATAAAATATGATGGGAAGTAAAGGAAAGACCATCATTTTCTTATTTTTTGACGCAATTATTGAAGCTTATATGAAGTTTAGTTAGAGAAATTAGACGTATAATTGGTAATGGTGAAGGTCTTTCCTATATGATGATAATTAGAGAAAAATTGGTCCTCTAGTTTAGACTCAACTGATGCCTTATATTTAGAACAAGTTCCCTATTAACAACAAGTTAAAGGCTTGGATTAGATATAACTAATAGATTGACTTCTTAGTCGAAAACCATGTTTGGCTTGGTCACTCTTTAGGTCAAAAACAATCCATATAATGAGTTATTGAGGAATAAAAGAGATGCAAAGGCATAAAATAAGGTCGTATGAGAGACAACCCTAATCCCTAAAGTGTCTTTTCTATTTTGGTTAATTGATAAAGAGAAATTGGAAATAATGGACAAGTTGAGGTATTGTTGATTGTAACATCATTTCACTAGTTTTATGCTCAAAACTGCAAGTACATGGGGTGTAACTTGTAGTAAAGAACAGATATTGATCCCTTAGAGATTGTGTTTATACACTACTTAATTCAGGCTACTTTGTTTGAGAACCAATTTTAATAAAAATAAGCTGAAAAGTTAAACTAAATCAAACAGCTAACAATGAACAATTGATAAAGCAAAAGTGCAAAAACTTATAATTCAAGATTTAGGAATTAGAGATCACTTTTTTCCTATCTTATCTCCCTCCTACCTTGCTAATTGAATTGTGCCTCACCTAAGATGTCATAATGTATTAACTACCCTCTCTCAAGGTGTAATTAACTGTCCCTAGACAAATTAAATGGAAATGATTAAGCAATCTCTTAATCTACAAAATCCGTCCACCAATTCAACTAGTTATGAAATTATCTTACAGGTAATCAACTAAGTAGCCAAGATCTCTCTCTAACTAATCAATTAACTTGATGAATGTAAGTCTATAGAGCATCAATTCTCATTATACATCCCTACACAAATTACCCAACTCAATTTCTCAATATATTGCAAGGTATGAGCTTAACATTCATCAAAAGCATCATTCATTCTAATCAATAAAGTAGGAGTTCAACAAGTAGTTCAAAAGTAATCTCTATAAATTTCTCATCCACTCATAATGTCATTAACATCCATAACAACGAAACAATCCATAATAAAGATGTCGGAAGAGAAAAACAAAACAAGAACTAGGTGAAGCAAGCTCTTCCTCTTCTTTTCCCAAATCTGGGACATTTGGAGTTGGTGTGCTCTTTGCCTAATTTGGAATGAAAATCTTGATTCTCTACCTCTCTCTAAGCTCTAAATATGTTTTTTAGCTAAAGGAGTCAAGTTCTCACAACCCCCTTCAGCCTTAGGAATTTTTTGCCCTTATATAGTCACAAGAACCTAAGAATAAGTGAAACTTGGGTGTTTATTCGGGTTAGGGATCCCACAATCATGGAAATTAGCATGAATCCCATGATCGTGGGTTCTTGTCTTACAATTCCTCCACTTCTCTTCTCCTCTCTTGGTCCCTAGCTTAATCATAAAGGTGGTCACCCTCCATTCCTATATCAAAATGATCAATTCTTACCCTAAATCAACATCAAACATAAAAGAAAAACCATAAAGATCAAAATAAACAAAAACATACAAAATAAGTCCTAAAACACAACAATAATAATCTATTATACAAGAAACACATGCCAAATACTTAGAAAAACACACACTATGAACAACTATCAACTTCCCTACACTTAAATCTTTGTTTGTCCTCAAGCAAAATCAAACTCAACTAATCGATTCTTTCACTTCATTTTCACATAGATCAAAACATGCAATCCCTCAAAGTTTAGCCAACTCAAATGTCAATCTACTACACATATCATGACTAGTTTTCATTAGTGTACATAGGCAAACCCAAATTATGACACCATCACTCAAAGATAAGTATAAACATAAAATGAATCTTCCTCATAGTTTCACTCATTTCTCTCAAATGTTTGATGGTTAGTGTTTCGCTCAAGCTCCCTATGGGAAACTACACTACTATAGGCTTGCTAATACACTAATTCTCCTCTACAATGTTTACATGCATAAATAGATCAAAAGGACTTGCTTCGGGTTATAATGTGGTAAAGGTTAAGGTGGGTCCAACGAGGTAAAGGGTTTAACACAAGCATTCATAAAGTAATAAGTGATAAAAGGATAACAAGACATATTTCTAAGATACACAATTGTAAATATACTACTACTCTGCACTTATTGATGCTACTAAAATTTTCTATCTTGTTTTTCATATAATTGAAGAAACAATGAACAAAATAGAAACTAAATGTAATGTGATCCAAGAGTAGAAGTATTACTCAACTCATCTCGAAAAAAATGTAGCAAAAATCCCAAACTAATGCATCACTTAGTACTCTACTAAGCTTGTGAATGGGTAGGCTAATGGGGTTTCAGGTTTTAATATGTGGGGTGTTTTTAAGAAACAAAAGGGTTAAGGCTCAAAATGGGTAGCAAGAGATAAGAAAAGGTAGGTCATTTAAGCCAAAGGTTAACACAAAAAGGGCCTTAATCATCTATATTAAGCATGCATCTAGTAGACTCAAACCGATTCAAAGCAAGTTCTAAAGATAATAACCTAAGGAAGCATCACACAAATAAAGAAATAAAATGACTATAGATGGATTCATATAGGCTCAATCTTCACATTGTCTCAAATGAAAATTCATTATGCATCTCTACACTACCTCATTGCTCAAGTGTCAAATTTTAAGCAAGCTTATGCAAGCAACTACTTTTTATCACTCAACATGGTTCACTCTCTACTCAAATAGCCTAATCAAAGTTCAAGCATGCATTTAATCTCATTCTAACTAGCATAACATAATCTTATGGAAAAACAAATCAAAATGATTCAAGTGTGGTTCCATTGCTAACACAAAACAACAACCTAATATGCCTAAAACATGCATTCTAATTAAAAAACGCAAATAGTGACTAAAACAAAATAAAACAATGTAATTGACAAAGCAATTGTTGCCTCCCCAAACTTGGACAACACATTGTCCTCAATGTGATAAAGCAACCACAAAAGGAAATTAAAACACAAAACACAACATTAAACAAACAAGTAAACAAAACAATTAACAAGGTAAATAAAAACAACGTAAAAAGTAAAGGATAAGAAAGCTCATGGAGATCGTGGTGGCAAAGGTGTAGGGGAAGGAACTTCATCATCCTAATGAACTTGAGGAATTTCTTTTTAATGTCCCACTGCTCCTTATGCACTTGTCTCATCTGGGTGATGAGCTTATTAATTTGCAATGTCATTTGTTGATGGTTTTTGGCCATTTAGTTGAAGATTCGCTGGGACTTGTCGACATTTGCTATTACGGATGGTTCATCTTTAACTGCTGCTTCTTGGGGCTCTAGGGGCATCTGAGCGGAGGATGGTTGAAAAGTGGCTATACCCTTGCCCCTCTTGTTCTTAACAGCAATGTGCGTCTGAGGATTTCGAAGCACCATTAAATGGGGCTTAAAAATTTTAGAGCATCTCAAATAAGGTACATCAAACATGTTAGGTTTAGCTGTGTACACACTATCCACATAAAGATTGTAATGCAAAGCCAAAGCAGTAACAATGTAAGTCATGCCAAAATACTAGGTTTTCTTAGTAATGCAACCCACAATAGATCGAAAAATGTGATAAGGGGTATTCACTTTAATTTTACGATCCATGCATAAAAGAAAGAAAAGTGCCTTAGCTAAACACTTGTTGCTTTCAGTTATGTTTAAAACAATTAGTCACATAAAATTATGAAGAAGCAAGTGTTCGATGTTACGAATTAAAGTGTTGGGTGCATTCCTAGAGTCAAAAATGTTTTCACCCGTAAAGATCTTCCAATAATCATCCACATAAAAAATCATCATGGTCATCTAAAAATTTAGTGTTAGACAGGTCAAAGAGCATATGAATGATAGAATAATCTAGTTTATATGCATAGCCACCTATCCTAAACCAGAATATGTCCATTTTAGTATTGTATTACATAGTGGTGAAGCATTCTATAGTCATCATGGGGTATATCGATACATCATAATGAATTAAACGACCCCAACCAATATTTGCAGCCAATCTTTCAATGTTACGCCTTAGTCTTAGAGTTTCTAATAGGTCAAAATCAAAGTACCTAGGAGGCAATAACTCTCTATCCTTAAAGTCTCGAAATCTCTTACCTTCTTCTTCTGAAAAATTAGGGAGTGGGGTACGAAAACTGGCCACCATATCACGTTTACCTTCTCTAGAGACTTGAAGGCGCAGTTGGTCATTTGGTTTACGGGCTACAAGATTCTTTGGAGTCATTTAAGGAGAAAAACCTATAAAAAGAGTCAAGAGAGAGGTTAACACATTTTTTAGAGAGAAAGAGAGAAAAACTTACCAAATCCTTGGATTTTTGAGTGGGTAATGTGAAGTAAGTGTTAAGGGAGTGAATAATGATGGAAAAGTGGGGAAAAAACCAAGATTTGGGCGAAAGATGAAGGATTTATGAGGTTTGGGTGAGTGGATGTCAATTTTAGAGTGAGAGAATGTGAGAAGATGAAAAAGGAAAAAAGAAAGCAGGATTTTTAAAATCCTTCAACTGGGGATCCCACAATCATGGGAATCCCTGTGCTTCCCATGGTCATAGGTTAAGGCTCCATAGACTTTCTAAAGAGCCATCCCACGATCGTGGGAAACAAACCCATTCACACAATCATGGGCACTGTATAGACACCCAATCTTGATTTTCCAACATTTAGACCTCTTCCAGGCTTAGCATGCATTCCCAACATTTAAGCAACCTGTAAACACATTAAAATCACCCAACCAACAAGAAATTTGAAGAGAAAATAAGTTAAAACTCAAACAAAACCCAAGTAAACACCAAGAAATCATAACAAACTCAAACCAAACATAATCAAAACAAAACGAAAGGTAAACATGCTAAGTTAAGGTCATTAGTTTGACCATTCCAAATGCATTCATGAAAGAGTAGAAGAAAGGAAAGAGGTGACTTCCCTTTCTTGTGAGTATGTCCCTTTATAATATGGCTTGCATCTATGCCCATTGACCTTGAATGCTTCACCCTTTTCATTTTCCAACTCCAAAGACAGAAACATCATTCAATCAAATCAACAAAGTAGGAGTTCAACAAGTAGTTCAAAAGTAATCTCTACAAATTACTCAGCCACTCATAATGTCATTAACATCCCCATAACCAAACGATCCATAATAAAGATGATAGAAGAGAAAAGCGAAATAAGAATTAGATGAAGCAAGCTCCTTCTCTTCTTTGCCCAAATCTGAAAAATCTAGAGTTAGTGTGCTCTTTGCCCAATTTGGAATCGAAATATTGATTCTCTACCTCTCTAGGCTCTAAATATATTTTTTATAAGCAAGTTCTCACGACCCTCCTTCAGCCATAGGGATTTTTGCCCTTATATAGTCATAAGAACCTAAGAATAAATGAAACCCGCGTGTCTCTTCTGGTTAGGGATCCCACGTCGTGGGAATTAGCACGAATTCCACGATCGTGGGTTGTTGTCTTACGATTCCTCCACTTCTCTTCTCCTCTCTTGGTCCCTAACTCAATCACAAAGGTGGCCACCATCTGCTCTTACATCAAAATGATCAATTCTTACTCTAAATCAACATCAAATATAAAAGAACAACCATGAAAATAAAACTAAATAAAAACATACAAAATGAGTCCTAAAACACAACAATAATAACCTATTATGCAAGAAAAATCTGTCAAATAATTTGAAAAACACATATTAATACATAACTATTAGGTACCTCAACCTGATTAATCTCTACCCCTTATGCAAAGAAAGCTTATAAAACATATATATATATATTATCCTTGAATGTATATTTTATGCAAGTATATAAATAAACATCCAAGATCTATGCCAATTTTGGAGAATATATCTCAATTATACTAAGCTTATTAGGTGGATGCATTATGACAAAACCATTCCAAAAGGTGATATGGTATTTTATTCTAAATCTTGGCTCTTGTATGTACAAGATATGGAAGGAGAGGAATACAAAATGATTTGCTAGAAAGGAAAGCACTAGAGAGAAGATCCAAAAGGAATCTATGTAATGGATTAGAGAATAACTAATTTGTAATGTAGAAGCTCGAATGTGTAAAATGACGTACTTAGCTTTTAAAGAATTATATAGCCTAGATCATAACATTCCTAACAGGCTCAACTCACTGATCTAAAAACTATTTAGGGTCAATGATTGGTAAGAAAGTGAAGTAATCTTCATAGCAATAAGTATAAAAAGGCACATTTCAAAGAAGAGTTAAACACTTAACTAACTATACTAAACTCCAAATGAGCATGCAAAAGCTTAGTAAGGAACTTTAGAATCCTATGTAGTGACATCAATCAGAGCTCTAAGGAAGTCTCAACATAAGCTATTTAAGGATGTCAAAAACCAACTCTTAACCTCAATAGCAACCCCCAATTGGAGTCCAAATCAATTAAATAAACATATAATATCATTAGTGATAATATTTATTAATTAAGCTATTTCATTTTTTGGGTAGTTAAATAGGTTCAAACCTATTAAGGAATTTGGCAGGTTTGTTTAAAACTTGCTTTTGGTGTATACCTAACTCTTTTCTTTCAATCTATTCATTATATTTCTTTTAAAAACTCTTTGATAATCTTATGATTGATTATTATTATCAGGGTGATATACAATAGACAGTTGATTGATTTATTTTTAGTTACTCAAAATTGTAATAAATAGTAAATGCATGACATAGCTGTAGCTAGTACCAACAAGTACAGGTCGATCCCATGAAGACGATGAATACTAGTAATTATCCTTCTGCTATTATCTAGCCTACAAATTGATTTTATATTTTTAATAAAAAGAAAATGAAACTAAAAAATTAAAGAAATAGGAAACAATAATCAATGAATAGATAGTAGAATTCACTTAAAAACTATCGTTATCATAAATTAATATCAAGGTTCAAATCCCCTTAAACCCTTAACAGATTGATCTTTTATTATGCAATTGTTTGGTTGATCTATTGGACCATAAAGACTCCTATGGTATGCTAATATCTGACCTTGAGTCTACTAATAACTAATCCTAAGGTCTCTAATCGAATTACTCTAGTTAAATCTTATAGGAATGTACTACTAATTTATGAGTCCCTCTATTAGGTTTAACCTTAATCCAGAAGACTTATGTCATCCTATTTCTAGGGTTGCAATTAACTCCTTTTAATTATGGTAAATATATTCACACTAGGATTTCTTAATCTCTACATATAAAATCAGATTATGATATAATATTCTCAGGTTATTAGAACATAAATACAACATGTAATCATATCACAATATATCAAACAACCAATTGCCTTAATACAAGAATCAAATCATATTAAAGTATTAACACAAGGTTCATCTAACCTAAATACTAACTAGACATTTAATTACACATAATCGAACAGGAAATCGAACATATATAAATAGAAATATGAATAAAAAACAATGGGTTCATAGTTATCAATCTCGCCGATTGTCTTCTATCGAATATTCTTATGATGTAGAGGCTTGATCTTATATTTCGATGGATCTGTGGATGATTTCTTCATGTTTTCCACTTCTTTGGACCAAAATCACACTTAGAGAATAAGTCCCACATTTGGAATCGCCTCCCCACATCTCCTCTTGACTCCTACCAATTGCCTCATTTTTCACCTTCCAAAACATCTCTTTATAACAAAATTTAGGTTTCTGGGGAGATGTATGGTGTGATGCATGACCGTGCATAGCCAAAAATTACAAGAATTATGAAGATACATAGGTTCGAGGAAGTGCATGGCCATGCACACTGTCGTGCATCCTTTCTGCACTTCAAATCTTTAATTTCTATCGTAATTTTGTCTGAATTCTTCTCCTTTAAGTCCATAAAGGAAATTATTACCTATGAAAGCACTTGGAGTGAATTAAGTACCAAATATATGATAAAAGTATAAATATCAAACAAAATACATTAATTATGGGTGGTAAAATGTAGTTAAATATCCGTCTATCAAATATCTCCACACTTAAGCTTTTACTTGTCTTCAAGCAAACTATAATCAAAATTATAAATTTTACAACATTAATCCACCATCAGTTTCAATCTATCTATTCATACTATACATCATCATATCATATTGAATCAAATTAACATACAATTAGAGTCAAGTTGTCCTAAAATTAACTTACTTAGCAATATTAATAGTAATCACATCAACAATAAAAAACATATATCTTTATACCCTCACCCAAATTTCATTCAATGCACTCAAGTGTTTAGGGTGAAAAGTATCAAAACTCTCAAGTAATGCATAGTAGAATTCTTACCAAATGCTTGCAATAAAATCACATCTCCACCAATTATGTACAAACTAGAAATATCAATCTAAAGGTCTTTGTAAGGTTATAATGGGGCCTAGGTAAGGCATGATTGGGATAATAACGTGGGTTAATTTGAAGGAAATTTACTAAAAAGAAAATTACATTAAACTTATTCACAATACACAGGTCCTTTCATTGCAAAACTAATGGTATTATATGCTTTTTCTTTTTTTCTTTTATATAAATATGCTCGATTTTTTTCTCTCTCTTTCTTTTTTCAATAATTTTAAGTTGTTTCATCATGTATCACAATTAAAAAATATTAGACTATTAACAAATTCAAATTTCAGATAAATAAATAATGTAAATAACCTTCAGGGTTCAAAACAATAAAAAAAGTCTTCAAAGAAAAATTGGATAAAGGTTAACAATTTGAGTTTAATTAATAAAAAAGGCTAATGGTTATTCTTAAAGGTATATTTGAGGGTAAGATAATTTTTAAAGAAACAGGCTAAAACGAATTGGTAGATCTAAATGCCTTTATCATATTAATGCTTCTAATTTTCACAAATATGGTCTCAACATGCATAATAATATCAAGTTCTACAAGTATCCCACTATACATGATATCAAGCATATGAAAGAATAAAAAGAACTTTAAAAATTTTGAAAAATTGCTTTTAGGCTCAAATGGTATATATATACGTAAATAATATGCATTATTATTCAACTTGAATATTTCAATGATTAAGAAAAATATGACTTAGAAAACTAATTTCATTTTAACCATTATCCTTTTGCACCTCAATTCAAATCAATATTCAACAAGAACATATAAAATTCGTGAACATATTTCAACCAATTCAAGATATCAGTTCATAAAATTTATAATCTGGATTATAATATGCTTGAAGAAACAAGTTAAATATTCATTAAAGCAATGGAATTTTGTATTTTAAAATTTTGAACTATTTAAACTTCTAATGAATGACTTTGACAATATAATCAATGAAAATCGCATAATTATAAGAATAATAATAAAAAGATAGGAGAGACAGAGAGGGGGAGTACATGATCAAGTTGTAATGATTCGACCAAGGGATCTTTAACAACATTAGATGCTCATTCAATTGATCTCACAAATGCTTAGATACAACGCTAGAACTCCTTTCTTCAGCATACAATGCAGTAAGGACTTATCTGATGCTCACACACACATATATATAGGAATGTAGTGAAGCTCTTTTAAAAGCTTCTTAGAGGTAGTTAAGTGTTACTTAAACCTTTTCTTTTTATAGTATTATATAGGAAAGTGTGAAAACAGAGGCGGTTACTGGTTAGAACATGAAAGGGGTAAAGAAGTAATTTTGTAGGAATGAGCGTTTGGGCGCCTATGGGAGAAAATTTGAAAAATTAAGCAATGTGTGTAACGATCGAACAATTATAAGGCCGCCCTTATCATGGCTTTGAAGACTTGCCACTATTCGCTTCTCTCTCAACTCTCTATTCTTCTTCTCCTTTGCAGGTAAAGTAAAGTAATAGTTTGCAACAGTTATAATGCCGGAATCCAGAGACAGACTATCGAGGCCTGTTGACATTGCTGCTCTTTTTGCCAGTCGCCGCTCTGGGTCTTCGGGGATTTACCACGACCAGCCTGAGCTTGACTTTGCTCTCTTTGGATCTCCACGTCCTACTCCGGTTGCAGCTGTTGCTTTCCCTAGAACGGGTGGTCTGACCACTCCCAGAAACCGGAGCTTTCGTGGGTCTCTGGCAACTGGCCGAGAAAATATTCGCGTTGGGAGTGCTCGGAGAGGACGGCCGGTTCGTGTGTTGCCTCGCTGGTATCCAAGAACCCCTCTCCGAGATATCACTGCCGTTGTTAGGGTATGCTCTGTTTTCCTTTTGTTGTTGGTGTTTGGATTGGACAGAAAATGAAAATAAAAGAGAACGCGAGTCTTTTGTTTGGCAACTTTATAACTGATTCACCCTTTCATTTGCCTTTCCCTTTTTATTTCTTCATTAATTGTTATGCTGAGTAAATGCTTAACTACGCTATTTATCACAATCGACAATGAACATTCCCGTGACGGAACTCGGTTCTTTGATGCAACTTCTAGTATCTGATAATGCCTTCGTTATGGACTGGTAACCATTTCTCTTTGTTGTTTAATTTTGCACAGCAGGGTTCTTGATTCTAAGTGTGAGTTTCTTGGGTGGTTAAGTTGTGTTGGATCAACCAAACCGTATCTTAATCTTCCAGTTGTTGCCTGTAACACTTTTGCTTCTGTTTATGTATTTTATTTGTGGGTTTCAATTTCAACCTCTGGAAATAAAATTAACTCCAAGCTTTTAGACCAACGCAATTATCTTAATTTCGGAGTCAGAAATTTCCTACTCGATTGAGCAGTTGTGCTTGGTTATGAAATCGATTAAACTAAAACCTGAGTTTAAGTTAATTGCATTTAAGCAGGCCATTGAAAGGACAAGAGAAAGATTGGGAAGAAGCGAAGGCCAAGAAACTGGGAGCCCAATAGCCCAGGATCACCCAACTCCAGGCTCGTCTTCTGCTCCTGATGCTCATCTCGAGCACAGCAACATCATCACGACTCCTTTACCAACTCTTGGACTCAAGCGATGCCCTCCTACTGTTGGGAAAGTGCCCATGATTTTACTTGACATCACGAATCAACCCTCTGTGGATTCCGAAGCACTAACTCCTCAGAAAAAACTTCTCAACTCCATCGACAAAGTTGAGAAAGTAGTAATGGAGGAGTTACAAAAGCTTAAGAGGACTCCGAGCGCTAAAAGGGCAGATAGGGAGAAAAAGGTCCGTACTCTTATGTCAATGCGGTAGGTGGATCATCTTCTGATGATGTTTCGTTTTTGCTTTACATCAATTCTTGTGGAACCACATGGAGTAGAGGAGCAGGATCATTTGACATGTGTGGAAGTTGATCATCTTCTGGTGATTGCTTCATCTAGAGATTGATCATCTCTGATGATCTTGGCAGAGTCTGGAGCTGACATACTTAAATCAGTTTCTTGAATTGCTTAGTGGTTTGCCTTTTCACATCTTGCTGATGGCTATATAGGATGATTTTACTCTTGGTCTTAGTGCAATATTGTTGCACAAACTGTCTTTTCTCTTTCAATCCTTCATTTTCTTGAAGGACATCTGTAGTTGCCTCACTCTTTAAGGTGTCTAGGATTGGATCATGATGTACTGTAGTGATCTGATGTACATAGAGGATTTAACAATAGTTTCATGGCGCATTAGATTGTTTCTGCACAAGTATCAATGAACTATGACAAATAAGCATCAGTTCTATTCTTGGAATCTTTCTTATGATGCCCTAGCTATTATTAATCTACAAGGAAAAACTCTAGGCTATAGCTAAATCAAGTTACTTATTGCGTATTGCTGTTTGGTTTAATATGATGGAATGATTATTTATAGAAAATGTTATTAACTGGACTTTAACAATTAATAGTAATGAAAAGTCACACCCTTTAAACTCATTATGTCCTTTTATTGTCATCTTCATTCACACATGATGAATTTAGTTGGTAAGATTTCTGCCTCGTACTTATCCAATAACTCGTACGGCTAGTATATAACGGGAGTATATTACATACAACTGTTTGGAATATATGATTTCTCGACTAATGAATTGATCCTTAAGTGGTGAGCAATGTTGTAGATCATTTATTCATTAATCATTGTGCCACTCTCATTATTTAAATATTTTATATTTGTCCTGCCTTTTACATATAAAGTGGCACTTTTGAATACATTTTGATGCAATTGAAATGATCTTGTTTACTAATCATTTGAATTAAATTAACTTGCTTTTCTAAAATGTCTTTAGTATATCGAATCATTTATGATTTATAGTAATATTCTAAGATAGTAAATATGAATTCAATTATTTGGAATTAGAACCTAAGTAAAAGGGTACTTTAAATTTGAGGTTCATGTAGCTTTGAAGGATCATCACATAATATAAGTTGAGAATATGACTTATATTATCTATATTGGTCAAAAATGCACATATGATATGATTCATATGTTACAGTATTGACTCTTTTTTTTTATTTGAGTGTATGTCTTTCCTTCAATACTATATAGATGACAATTTAAGCATAGCTAATGCTTAACTTAAGTCTTCAGAACTTACATCTGTCATATTAAGACAAATTGGACAGTCAAATCATTTCTTTCCATTATGTCATTACTAATAACCTTTTATATCCTTCAATGCACTTTATATAGACAATAGTGTTTTAAGAATTGAGCTCTTGTTTATCACTTAGATAAATCACTTAAAACTTATCTTATCTCCATTCCAACAAAATAATGAAGGCAATCACCTGTGTAGGAAAGTATCTCGTATTTGTTAACACACTTTTTGTATCTATAACTAAAATTTCAACACTCATTTAACACTAATTCTAAAATAAAAAAAAGCTTAATTCAAAATCAAGCACTCATATTTCTAAATTGAATTATTATTTAAAATTTATTCTAGAAAATGTTGTTTAATTCTTAATTAAACATATATTGCGTCAAATACTAGATGACAAACAAACTATTATCATTGATAACATATATCATGATTAGTCACTAGACTTATTCATTTCTCTTTGTGCTACTATGTCTTTGACATACCTATAGTTGATATCTATGTGTTTGATTTGATATTGATATTTAAGGTCTCTAGTAATGTCTTTCAATGTACTTGTTCATTCACAACATATATGCATAAGACTATTGATTTCTTCAAAATAAAGAAATATCTTTATCTCTAATTCTTTTTATGGAATTCGTGGATACTACATATTACTTAGGTTCTCACTTTTAGCAGCAATTAGCATCATAAAAACACTTTACTACCTTATAAACAAAAACTATTCAAGTATTCCATCAATATATATGTAGCTTATAATAGTAAGCAAGCTTTACTTAAGTGATACTTAGTGATCATAATTGCAAATGTGTATGCAACCTTAAATATATTCTTTATTTTTGATTCATGCTTGATATCCAATTTGTTTATTAATTCATGACAAACTACTTTTTATCACTAGTTACTAAAAAATATATCATCAACTTGAAACAATAAAATTACACACTAATCATTAGATTTTTAACATGTAGTTTTTTCTAATCATACTAAAATCATATGACATGATTATTGTACTAATGTAATACAACGTTTACTTATAGACTATGTTAAACCATAAATTGACTTTAACAATCCAAGCATCTAATACTTTGGCCCTTCTGAATGAATCATATTGTTTGTGCTCTATAGATTCCTTCATTTAGTTCTTCATTAAAGATCATAGTCTTTACATAGTCTTTACATCTATTTGATGTATGTCATGATCCATGAAAATGATGTAACCTTTGAGAATTTCTTCACATAATCAATTTGTTTGATTGTTTGTAACCTTTTGTCATTAAACAAACTTTGTTTCTTTCAAAGCAGCCATTTGTCTTTTACTTAACATTTTAAGAACATATATGTTCTTGATGGCTAAACATCTTTTCAAAATATTATCTAAGTCTTATACTTGGATTGAACTCATTAAAGTTCATTATACTTCTATTACTATAACTCACCTAAGCAAGACTAAATGGAGCCTTTTTATATTCCTTGACTTTTTATTTTCTTTTAGAACTGCCACAAAGGTTATTCCTTTCAACTTCAAAATTTATGAGGAATAATCCACTTATAGTATAAGTATAATGAAAATTCTAAAAATGAGTCTTTCTACATTCATATTGCTTATACTTGAATCAAATACTAGTAAAGAGCCCTAACTAGGTTGTACTTGCCATTAACCTAAAACCAATTCATCATCTCTTAAATTGCTCGCACTTAGATCAAACTGTTCAATTGGTCTTATCTGACAAGATCATTATAATTCAGTATCTCATATGTAAGGATAAGTTTTGAACTATATTTTCTTGCTCTGGAAAATCATCCTCTAAAAAAAGATATCTTGTGACATAAATTCAATTATTTGTTTATTTCCTAGTTCACCTTCCAACATATACCCTTTAGAATGTTCAAAAATATCTTTTAAAGATACTCTTCTACGCCCCTTTGCAACCTAAATTCCCATACTTATAAAAGGATTTGTGAATATAGGTAACAAACACATTCATGAAATCAAATATGGTTAATCAAGTCTTTTACCTATACATATCTCATATGGTGCTTTATAATATGATTTAATAAGCACATTTTCAAGTACATATATTATCATCAATGACGTATCATCCAAATAGGTGATAGGAAAATTGGCCTGCCATTATAGACCTAAACATGAGAAGAGTTCTATTTCTCCTTTCTACACCACTAGTTAATTGATGGATTCATATAATAGTCATTAGCTATCCCTTCAATTTTCATCACATGGCCTCTTAAATTGATTAAAGAATATTGTTATACTTAATTAGTTCTTGAAGTTTTTATCAAATTTATTTTATTAATTCTCATCTAAAGTCATATACTTCTTGAAACAACAAAATGTTCCAAAATTTGAGAAATTAAATAAATATAAGTACAATGAGTGTAATCATTGATAAATGTGATGAAGTATTTTAGCGCCATGCTTTCATATCTGTTTAGCCATCTATATCTTAATAAGTAACTTGCAACAACTTAGTAACTCTTTGTTCCATGCTCAATGATTTTCACATTATTCTATTAGCTAGACAATGTTCACAAGTAGATTATTCTACTTTATGTAGGTCTTTTTAAACAAAATATGCTTGACCAATTAGTTTATTTAATTTTATATAGTGTGATCAAGTTTAGCTTGTCACAAATTGACATAGATATTATAAGAACTAGATGATGTTATTAAAAAAAAAACTAAGTTTATTTGTTTAATAAACAACATCTAATATTGCAAAACCATCCAACATAAAGCTATAACTACTATCATTACAAGAAAATTATCCTTTCCACCACTGTGGAAATTAACATCACATCCAAGGCTAATTAAACATGACATAGGTAAGATTTTTCTCTATAGGGAGATTCTTTTTCTTTCCTAATTTATTTTGCCTTAGTCCTTCTTAGAATCATAAGAATTTTGGAAGGCTTTCTTTCCACTTTCACTTAAACTCATCTTCTTAGCTTTTAACTCCTTGTGAGCATAACTTAGCTATATATGTCTTAGTATATGACTTATAAGCCTCAAGATGTTTATTGATAGATGCCTCATATCATCCTTTATCATCTTGATATTCACATTATAGGTTAAGTGCAATTTCATATGCTCCTAACGTGGAGCCAAGAATGTGTAACAACTTACACTGGCTTCATATAAGATAAGATATATTTCTCAGTTCACTATGTTTGACATTAGCTTCGTATGCCTTAGCATTGAATTCTTTTATCTCATATTCTTATTTATGATTTATTTATTTACTATAGTATATATGTAACATCCTGTTATTCATGTTAAGGCTTAAATAGTATACAAGAGAGGTAAATGATAAATTATAAAGTGCATTTCATGCTTATGTATAATATGGCATACACATACATGAGAATATCGATTTTTGCACATTGATATGATTATACATGCATTCATTAACATTTTTCAGGTAAAATTGAGTTATAAATGAGAATTGAGGGTTTGATTTGTCTTGAAAATTAAATTGGAGTTTATTAAAATTTATTTGGTAATTTTGGAGACATTTAAGATATTTTGAAAATTTGGAGTATTTTTGGACTAGAAAAATGTTAAAATATGGACCAATTATAGTGTGACACGTGAACTGATTAAATAATGACAAATAACCTACATGCAATTGTGACACGTGGCAATGTGTTGATAACACACCTAGTCATAATTTCGTATGGAGAAATTTCTGCTGCTCTTTAGTTTTTGAATGGAAAATTATTGTTGATGTTTGTGTCATACTGGAAAGTTAGGTTTCATGTAAATTTGGAGAGTTGGAGTTTAAAAAAGTAAGTACCGTATGGTTTTCTTGATTTATGCAATGAAATAAATATAGTGTTTAAATTGACATCATTTTTCATGTATATGGTGGATGAAGGATGAAAATATGGATATATTGTTTTTGCATATTTGAGGATCAATATGCCATAAGATAGTGTTGAAGTGATTTTTGAGCTTGAAAAAGGACTATTCATCAAGCTATCTTCTATCGAAATAGGGTTAAATGAGATAAACTAGTTCGTGATTGTTGAAAGTTTTCTTTATATCATGTTAAATTCTGCTTAAGGTAAGTGATTCATTCGCTTCATCTATGTGATTATTATTATATTCAAAATCTTAATGAGTATAAATGATTTACATATAATTTATGTGTTCAGGTTTGAATATTAAGTATGAAAACTTACGCTATTAAGATGAGAATAGCCATTCCCATACTTTTCCAATTCAAGATTCAAAGAATAAAGAAGAACATGAGCTGCTCGGATGAATTTATTTGTCCGGCTAGATTTTAGTCTACTCAAACAATTGCATCAAGCTACGTTTCTGTTAAAACACGTAAGTTGACTTCGAAATTGATCAGGACGACTTGTGAAATGGAATAAGCGACGGAAGGAACGTATGAAATTTCTAGGAGCTGGCTTCTATCATTGACCAGAACTGAGAAGACTCTAAGACTTGATTGACTCTTCATTACCCAAAATCCTCTTCCTTCATTAGTCTCGTGATTAGGGCCGATCCTGACGTTTTATAGGCCCTGGGCAAATAAAAAATGTTTCTATTTTTTCTTTTTTCTTTATGATAATTAAAAGTGGGCTTTTATAAAGAACAAAAGAGGTAAAATAGGAATCCTTTTGTTGCTCTTTATAAAAATCAAAACTTTTATAAAAAACAAAATGAAATAAAATATACTGCCTATTTTATTCTTTATAAAGTTGGGCGCTGGGCAGGTGCCTTGCCTGCCCTTGCCCAGGGCTGGCTTTGCTCATGATCGATCATTGGTGTTAGTAGACTTCTTGTAGCTTGCTATAAATGTGAAATGTCAGGACTTTCTGCAAAAGAAGTCAACAAAACGGAAGACGAGATTTGATAATGGAGCAAAAACGACAATTTTCGATTAATTTGTTAAATTTTATTTTCTTGATTCGAAAATCATGTAACTATTATTAGTTTTCTTTTTTGTATTGTTACCATAATATTTCAGTGTCGACTAAATGAATATTATTAAATTTTTTAATGTTAACTACTGATAATTTTTATGACTATTGTATTTTGACCACTTAATAATAGTTTAGAAAATATTTTAAAGATTGAAGCTATTTCTAAGACCAAATTATTTCCAAAGACAAAAGTATTTCAAAATTAAAAATAAAATAAATGTAACTCAACATTTAAATTATAAAATGATTTAGAAGATTTTAAGAATAAAATTTAATTTTTAATTTTATTTTACAATAAAAGTATTACTTTCAAAATGAAATTTGTTTTGAGATAATTCAATAACTAAAATTAATTATATTTATCTAATTATTCGTTATTATTAAGAATAATGAATTTATTTTTATCTAAAATTTAATATAATAAATATAAAATAAATATTATTTTTAATTTATTATTATAGTAGAAATATTTTGAATATAGAATATACCTACTAATAATTTGAGAGATCAAATAATTATATTTGTTATATATTTTAAATAGAAATTAATTGATTTTATACATTGTTATTTATCATAACATATTTTTTATAAAATTAGTATTTTCATTAAAATTAGGTATTGGATGATATATATGGTAATTGAAATGTATATTTTATTTTTAGTTAACAAAAAATTTATAAACTAATTTTTACTCGGAGATGGTATTCTTAAGGATCATGCATCATAAGAGTTCTTTTGAAAATTAAATTAATAGATTCAAAAAAGGGGCAAAGCCTTATAAAACATAGGAGTGGTGTAAGTAGTATATACAAATAATATTAGAAGCACCAAAACATAACAGCTGTACCAAAATAGTTTAAGCTATTACAATTGCTATTGTGAAAATGTTGCTTTTCTACCACAGATGATAACCCCCAGTACCCAAATCCAATTTGAGAAGTGTGATGTTGCCTTTTGGCATGGAGCTGATGCATGGTTGTTTGATTATTTCCTCTAATCCTTTATCACCTATGATGAAGTTACATGCATTCTAGATCATATATTAAAGCCTTATGGTACACGAGTACTAGAAAATAGATGGTCCCTTGTATTTGGTTTATCGTAGTATAGAATACGTTGAGGGTTAATAACAATTAAGGCTTTGACTCTATCCATGGTTAAAAGTCTATTCCTCTTTGCCATCCAAATGATGAAGGCACTCTTTGAGTTGTTACCAATGAACCACACTAGTTTGTGCCAAGGAACTTTGTGACCAAGCTATTTGAAGAATTTATATGCAGTTTTGTTTGTGAATTGTCCTGAGCAATGTCTAGCCCGTATCACCTTATCCTTCATATCTAGTTTAGATTGATAATTATATAAAGCCCTCTATAACCAATCAAAGCCATTTAGTTTGATGCATCATTGTTAATTGTGCATCAATTTGCTGACTTTTTCATTTGGATTTAACATATATCTCAAGTGCAACAATTTAATGAACATGTAGAGTGATCCCTTATTATTCCAATTATCAAACCATATCCATATGGATCTTCCATTCCTTACTATATTTTTGAATGTAAATCTTAGTTTCCCTTTAAGTTGTAACATGTTTTGCCATGTCTAAGAGTAGTTTTAGTTACTTTACACTTCCCAAAAGCATTGTTCCCATAAGTGT
>JANSVA010000007.1:1069878-1081892 GCA_025504915.1 Erythroxylum reticulatum
TTAAAATTAATTTGGTAGTCACCAAAAGTGGCTAAATTAATTTTGAATGTGTGGTCATATAATTTGTGCATTTTGTGAAATGCTATTATGAAAATTTATTCGTTGATAGAAATTAAAGACTTTACCCAAAGATAAATCAATATTATATAACCAATAAATATAAAGGAGAAAATTGATATATGCTTGTCATATAAATATAGTTATCCAAAAATGCTATGTGTGTTTGATGAAGTTTATTTAATTTTCTTATAAAGTTTAAATATCATTCTAGTAATAGCAATGATATGTATTATTGTGTTTACCCAAAGGAAACCTATAATATATTTAACGTATGTGCTTTTTTTCTGAATGTGATAATTAGTGAGCATTTATATGTTTGCATTTATTGGCCTTCACTTTCAAGCTTCATATATCACCTTGTTCACTATTGTGAATTTCTCTTAATGGAGCGAACAAGTTACTTGCCGTTAGGTGCTTTGGATCTTAACTTGGCTCTATTGGATGATAAGCCTATCGACCTTAAAGATACTAGTATAGAGGCTAAAAAAACACACCATGAGGCGTAGGCAAGGTCTAACAGGTTATGTTTGAATTGTATGCGATTGAAAGTTGCCATCAACATTAAGTATACTCTTCCTAACACTGAAAATCAGAATGCTAAAGATTTTTTGAAGCCATCAACAATAAGTTCCATTCTCCTGATAAGGCACTTATGGGGACACTTATGGCTAAACTCACGACCATAAAGTTTGATGGGTCAAAAAGTATGCAGTAACATGTCCTTGGTATGACTAATATCACAGCAAAACTTAAGACATTGGGTATAACTGTGGAAGACTCTTTCTTAGTGCAGTTTATCATGAACTCACTTCCTACTAAGTATGGATTGTTCCATATCAATTATAACATATTAAAGGATAAATGGAATATAGATGAATTGTCTAGTAAGTTTATTCAAGAGGAAGTGAGATTAAAGAAACAAGGAGCCTACTATATTAACCTAGTAGGTCAAGGAGTTGGAAAGAAACTTAAACCAAAGGCCAAGAATTTTAAGAAGAAAGGGCATGCTAAAGTTCCACAGGTTGCTGATGGCGAAAGGAGGGGACAAAAGTTGGATAAATGCCACTTCTGTAAGAAAGAAGAACATTATCAAAAAGATTGCCTAAAACGTAAAGCTTGATTCGAAAAGAAAGGTATACATTATGTTTCTGTATGCTTTGAATTAAAGTTATCTAAATTTCCTTCTAATACTTGGTGGTTTGATTTTGATGCCACTACTTATGTTTTCAATATTATTTAGGGATTCCTTACAATCCAAACTATAAGCCCAACTAGCAACTTTTTTATTATGGGGAATCAAACGAAGGCGCTAATTGAAGGTTTAGGCACTTATAAGTTGACACTAGATACTAGGCATCACTTGGATCTAATGAAGACTCTCTATGTACCTTCAATTTCTAAAAATTTAATTTATATTTATAGACTTGATGCTAATGGATACATCTTTAGGGGTGGACATGGTTGTTTCAATTTATATTGGAACAATCTCTTTATTAGTTGTGGAATGCTTATGAATGGTCTATCTAAATTGCAACTTTTTTTTCTAAATTCCTATTCATTTTTAATCATAATGGTGGAATGAAATGTAGTTTGATGTCAACATTATGCTTACTTGTGGCATAAACATTTGTGTCATATATCCAAAGAAAGGTTAAAAAGATTAGTAAAGAATGAGATTCTACCAAATCTAAATTTTAATGATCTTGGCTTATGTGTGGAATGCATTAAGGGTAAGTAAACCAACCATAATAAGAAAGGAGTCATAAGAAGCAGTTAACTTCTTGAAATAATACACACTGACATTTATGGACCTTTTGACACTCCATCCTTTAATGGAGAAAAATACTCCATCACATTTATAGAAGATTTTTCACTATATGGATATATCTATTTGCTCTATGAAAAATCTCAAGCTATAAATACCCTTGATGTTTTTGTAAAGGAGGTTGAAAGGCAATCAAACAGAAAAATGAAAATTATAAGATTTGATAGAGGTGGTGAGTATTATGGAAAGTATGATGAATCCGGACAATGTCCCGGTCCATTGGCTAAGTTCTTCGAAAGTGATGGCATATGTGTACAACATATGTGAACACCATAATAAAATGGTGTGGCACAAAGACGAAATAAACATTAATGGATATGACTATGAGTATGATAAGTAATTCCTTATTATCTAAAAGTTTGTGGATGTATGCACTTAGGACAGCTATGTATCTGTTAAACTGGGTTCCTAGTAAGGCAGTTCCTAAAACTCCTTTCAAGTACAGACTAGTATGTTTGGGGATGTCTTGCAGAAGCACATATTTATAATCTACATGAAAGAAAAGTGGATTCTCAGACAATTAGTAGTTACGTTATTTGTAACCCAGAGAAATCCAAAAGGTGTATGGGTTTTATTGTCTAAACCACAGTTCTAGAATTAATGAAATAGCCAATGTCAAATTTTTAGAGAATGGTGAGGTTAATAGGAGTGCTGAAAATCAAGTTATGGATATTAATAAAATGAGGGTTGATGTTCCATTACCCATAAATGTTCTTGAACCTATAACCATAACAATTGTTATTCTTGCTTTGGAATATCAAAATAATCAAAAACAACATTTGAATAATGAAGAAGCACCACATAAAGAACCTAACTTACATCCAACTCATGCAAATGAACCAGTTTGTATAGTTTTAAATAAAATTGCAAGGGTTAGAAAGTTGGTTATTTTTTATGATTACGTGGTTTATTTGTAAGAGTCAGATTTTAATTATGGCATTGATAATGATCCTGTTTCATTTTCATAAGATATAGGTAGTGATAAGTCTGAAAGATGGATTGATGCTATGAAAGAAGAGTTGAAATTAATGGCCCAAAACAATGTCTGAGATCTTGTAGAATTGCCAGAAGGTTTTAAACGAGTTGGCTATAAATTGGTTTTTAAGAACAAATGTGACTCGAATGACAATGTTGAAAGATATAAAGCTAGACTTGTTGCCAAAGGTTATACTAAAAAAGTTGACATTTATTATCAAGATACTTTTTCAAGTGTCTCAAAGAAAGATTCATTGAGAATAATTTTAGCATTAGTAGCTCAATTTGATTTAGAGCTATATTAGATGGATGTGAAAATAGCTTTTCTTGAGGAGGACGTTTATATGGATCAACCTGAAGGTTTTTCCATTGAAGGTAAAGAAAGTATAGTGTGTATATTGAAGAAGTCAATATATAGACTTAAACAATCTTTCAAGCAATGATATATTCAGTTTAATAATACCATTACTTCTTTCAATTTTGAGGAAATTATTATTGATTCATGAATTTATCAGAAGATCCATGCGAGTGAGTTTATATTTCTAGTATTGCATAAGAATAAAGAATCTCTTTTTTTAAGTTTTGAAATGAAAGATATAGGGAAAACATCCTATGTAATTGGAATTTCAATATTCCAAAATAGATCAAAAGGTTTATTAGGATTATTTTAAAAAGCTTATATTGAGAGAATTCTTGAGAAATTTAACATAAGCAACTGCTCAATAGGTGTAATCCTTACTCAAAAGAGAGATAAATTTAATCTTATGAAATGTCCAAAGAGTGATGTGGAATGTAAGGAATGGAAACAATTCCATATGCTTATGTTATGGGTAGTTTGATGTCCTTACAAACCCATACTAGACCCGACATCAGTTTTGCAGTAGGCATGTTGGGTAGCTATCAAAGTAATCCTGGTATTGATCATTGGAAGGCTGCAAAGAAAATGTTTAGATACCTTTAAGGAGCAAAGGATTACATGCTCTTTTATAAGAAGTGATTGAATATTTACATTCAAAATTTACTGGGTGTATTGATAGTAGAAAAACATTGCTTCATCCACTATGGAAGCATAATTTGTAGCTTCTTAAGCTAAGTCAACGTACCTAGTGTACAAAGCTTCCCACTTTACGATGGTCTAAGGAGGGTTATTGATATACGCAACCTTACCCTTGCATTTCTACAAAGAGGTTATTTCTGTGACTTGATCCTATGACCTTATGGTTACAAAGGAACAACTTTACCAGTTGCTCTAAGGCTCATTTTAGCTTGTTATGAGGCTACAATTCATGCATTATAGCTGCAGAACTTTATTTCAGGGCTTGGGATTGTCAACACAGTAAGCAAGTCGTTAAAAATTTATTATGATAATTCTGTTGCAATTTTCGTCTCTAAAAATGAAAAATACTTTAGAGACGCAAAACACATGAAATTAAATTATTTTGTTGTTAAAGAGGAGATTCAGAAACAAAGAGTATATATAGAATATATTAGGATAAATTTTATGGTTGCAAATCCTCTAATTAAGGGTTTACAATCAAAGACATTTAAAGAAAATGTGCTTAGGATGGGTCTTGGTTGTATTGATGATTGATAATAATATTTGATGATGATGTTTTAACACTCTTGAGCTCAATAATAATATGTTTTTGAATTTTATATCTCTTAGTCATTATGTTTTTTTATACATGATTGTTTGAATAAGAAATTTGTACGTATGTTCATGACTAGTATATGGAATGTATGTTGTTTATATGCAACTTATGAACCTAAACATAATAAGTTCTTAATGTAGTGGTATATGGAATAGAGTATATGACTATATTGCGTATGATCGTTATGACTCACATTATGTGATTGGTTGTGCTGAGGTGCTTATAATGTTAACGGTTTATAAGAATTAATTTTTGTTTGCCTTATACTATTAAACGTGATGATGAAACATCTAGCAAAGTGGGAAAATGTAAGAAATATGACATGATATTATGACCCTTTTTTTATAGGCCCATATTAAACTTGGTTTAGGGTTATCTTAATTTAATAGTATATTAAATCTTAACCGTTAATTTAGTACTTGATGAATATACATGATTTAATGATAACAGAGAAGTATATATAAATTAGTCTTCTCTCTATCCTAATTTAAGAAAGTAGTCATAATATAATACAATACGAACATATTTGACTATTCATCAAGCTATTTGCTACCGAAATAGGGTTAAGTGAAATAAACTAGTTCATAATTATTAAAAGCTTTCTCTATATCATGTCGAATTCATCTCAAGGTAAGCGTTTCATTCACTTTATTTATGTGATTATTATTATATTTAAGATCTTAATGAGTATAAATGATTTACATATTATTTATATTTTAATATTAGGTATGATAACTTACGTTATTAAGATGACTACAGCCATCCCCATAATTTCCAATTCAAGTATGAATTGGAAATGGAATAAGCATGAATTGGAAATGGAATAAGCGACGGAAGGAACGTATGAAATTTCCAGGGGCTGGCTTCTATCATTGACCACCACTGGAAATTTCCAAGAGCTGGCTTGATTGACTCTTCATTCCCCAAAATCCTCTTCCTTCATTAGTCTCGTGGTCACTGGTGTTACCAGACTTCTTGCAGCTTGCTATAAACGTGATACGTCAGGAGTTTCTGCAAAAGAAGTCAACAAAACGGAAGACTAGATTTGATAATGGAGCAAAAATGGCAATTTTCGACTGGTTCGTTAAATTTTATTTTCTTTTTTTTCTTGATTCGAAAATCACAAAACTAGTATTAGTTTTCTTTGTTATATTGTTACCATACCATTTCAGTGTCGACTAAATGAATATTATTAATTTTTTAATGTTAACTACTGATAATTTTTATGCCTGTTGTAATTTGACCACTTAATAATAGTTTAAAAATATTTTAAGGAATGAAGTTATTTCTAAGACCAAATTATTTATGAACACAAAAGTATTTCAAAATTTAAAATAAAATAAATGTAACTTAACATTTAAATTATAAAATGATTTAGAAGATTTTAAGAATAAAATTTTATTTTGAATTTATATTTTTATTTTACAATAAAAATATTATTTTCAAAATGAAATTTATTTTCAGATAATTCAATAACTAAAATTAATTATATGTATCTAATTATTCGTTATTGATAAGAATAATGAATTTATTTTCATCTAAAATTTATTATAATAAATATAAACTAAATATCATTTCTTAATTTATTATTATAGTAGAAATATTTTGAATATGGAATATAACTGCTAATAATTTGAGAAATCAAATCATTATATTTAGTATATATTTTAAATAAAAATTAATTGATTTCATACATCGTTATTTATCACAACATTATTTTTGATAAAATTAGTATTTTCATTAAAATTAGGTACTGGATGATGTATTTAGAAATTGAAATGTATATTTTATTTTTAGTTATCAAAAAATTTATAAAATAATTGATAACTATCAATAAAACTTTTATGTTAGATAAACATCATCTAATAAATAAATGAGTAAAAATACTTTTATTTTTTATTTATATTGGTATATTTATTAATGATAAAATAAAATGATAAAAGAAAACCTTGCTAAAAAAATGGAACCACGAGGTCAAAGATCGACCTATGTCGCTTAGGGCCCATTTAGTTTTTCATCTTTGTTTTTTTTTGTTATAGTTTTCAGGTTCTGTTTTCAGTTTTCAGTTTTTAGTTTCAGTTTTTCTTTCAAATAAAAATAAAATTCTATTTAGTTTTTAATGTTAATGTATTTATATTATCACTAATAATAATTAAATTTTATATAAAATTTAAAGATAAATTATTTTTAATTAAATAAATCTCTTATATAATATTTATTAACAAATTATTAATAAAATTATGTTGTTTTAATAAAATAAATAATTCTAAAATTAAAATTTTATTTCTAAATTAATATTTATTTGAAATATTTTAATTATTAAATCAAAATTTATTTGAATATTTATATATTTTAAATTTAATTACATAATTTAATTATAATATTAAATAGAATTAAATTATTCAAAATTTTATTGATAATTAATTTTAATTTATTAAATATATAAATATAATGTTGGATTAAATTATTCATATTTTTATTAAAAATTAAATAATTAAATAATATACATTTAAATGATAGTAAATCAAATTATAAAAAACAAAAATAGGAAACAAAAACCACTTTTTATGGTTTTCATAATTTTTGAAAACTGAAAAAAGCCAAAACCAAAAACAGAAATTAAAATCTCAAACAAACAAGATTTTTTTTTCTGAATTTGAAAACAAAAACAGAAAATCAAAAATAAAAATGAAAACAACGCCCCCTTAATTATAATGGTATTCATTAGTAGGTAATATATGTTCATATATACTTGCAAGGCAAACCCTGAAAAGCGAGCAGAAATATATTTATTGAAAGAATTTAAAAAGGGAAAACTTGAATTGATACGATTGGGGCATGCAGAGGGAAAATTATGAAATTTAATGCGAAGAAGAGAGTAATAGGAATTGAAAGCAAAAGATGTAATCTTAAATTCAAAACTTTTGTCATGCATAAACATTTCTTACACATATATATTTAATATCCTAAATAACTTAATAGTTTGTCTTAGGATTTTTTTATTTAGTCAATATTTTTACATTTAAAAGAATATGTCTTATATATCTATAATGAGTGAAATTTTTTACCTAAATATAATATCAAAAAATAAGGTATTAGTGCAATTTATATTAAGGCGACATATAGTTTTTACTCGGAGAAGGTATTCTTAAGGATCATGCATCATAAGAGTTCTTTTGAAAATTAAATTAACATATTCAAAAAATGGGCAAAGCCTTATAAAATGTAGATCGAGTAGTGCAATTAGTACATACAAATAATAATACAAGCACCAAAACATAACGAGTGTACCAAAATAGTTTAAGCTATTACAATTGCCCGTCCAATCATTTCAATTGAATGGAACTACCATCTTAGCTGTGCGGATCTTCAATCATAATGTTCTTAGTTACATTTAGTTAATTTTGCATTTAGTGGCCACTTTGTTGGCTACTTTCTCCTTTTCAAATCATAATATAAAATGTTCCTTTATCCTTGCCAATGTTCTTGTATGAAATCAAGTTATGACAGCTATTGCAAAAATGTTGCTTTCCTACTACACTTCATAAACCCTAGTAGACAAATCCAATTTGAGAAGTTTGATGTTGCCTTTTGGCATGGAGCTAATGCATAGTTTTGTGATTATTTCTTCTTTTCCTTTATCACCTGTGATGAAGTTACATGCATTCTAGATCATATCTTCAAACCTTATAGTACATGAGCACTAGAAAATAGATGATCCCTTGTATTTGGTTTAGTGTAGTATATAATACATTGAGTGTTAATAACAATTGAGGCTTTGACTCTATCCATGGTTGAAAGTCTATTCCTCTTTACCATCCAAATGATGAAGATACTCTTTGAGTTGTTACCTATGCACCACACTAGCGTGTGCTAAGGAACTTTGTGAGCAAGCTATTTGAAGATTTCATATGCAGTTTTGTTTGTGAATTGTCCTCAGCAATGTCTAGCTCGTATCACCTTATTTTTAATATCAAGTTTAGATTGATAATTAGACAAAGCCCTCTATAACCAACCAAAACCATTTAGTCTGATGCATCATTATTAATTGTGCATCAATTTGCTGACTTTTTCATTTAGATTTAACATATATCTCAAGTGCAATAATTTAATGAACATGTAGAGTGATCCATTATTATTCAAATTATCAAACCATATTCATATGAATCTTCCATTCCTTACTATATTTTTATATGGAAATCTCAGTTTCCCTTTAAGTTGCAACATGTTATTGCATGTCTAAGAGTAGTTATAGTTACTCTACACTTCCCAAAAGCATTGTTCTCACAAGTGTTGAGTGTATATCCACTAAAACCACATGTTCTTAATGTCTGTCAGAAATTTACATATCATTTTTACTAATATAATTTTGTTTGAGGATAGATCTAGTTGTAGTTATCCTACACCTCCCAAAAGCATTATTCTCGCAAGTGTTTTAGTGTGTATCCACTGAACCCAAAGGTTCTCCCTGTCTGTCAAAATTTTCGATTTTTTTTTGCTAATATAATTTTGTTTAAGATAAGGATAGACTTAATACCTAAACCACCTTGCACCTTTGACCTGCAAGCTTCAGTCTATGAAAGCTTAGCTCCAAAAGATTTTTGAGAAATTTAGTTCCATAGAATGTTCATTAACATCTTTTCAATATCTTTACCCATCTTTCTAGAAAGCACTAGATAGGATATCCAATAGTTATATAGGTTGCCCAACATTGATTTTATCAATTGGATTCTTCCTGTATAGTTTAAATTTTTTTATACCACTTATTAATTCTTCTTTCATCTTGCTTAAAGAATCCTTATAAAAAGGTCTTATTATAGTGATTGGGGCTCCTAGGTAGGTGAAAGGTGGTTGAATCACTCTTGTATTGGTAACCAAAGCTAGGTTCTCTCTAATAGGTTTTTCATTCTCGGATATCATTAGAAAGCTTTTTTACAAGTTCACCTCTATACCTGAGAGCCTACTGAATTGTTTGATGGAATTTAGTAGTATGAGGACTAAGAAAGCACCTAGTTTGCAAAACATTAATAAATCATTTGTAAATATCAAATTGTATAGTTTTAACTTACTAAACTTCTTATAGAACTCGAATATATAGTTCTTTCTAATATTAGAGCGAGTAAGTCAAAGTAACACTTTCATGAATATTAAGAGTAGGTAAGAGGATAGTGGATCCCCTTGCCTAACTCTCCTTTTGCCCTTAAACCGTTGAGTTTGCTCTTTATTGACTAGGATACTACAGGACATTATTATTAAGCATTTCTTTATCCAGTTGATGGATCTTATTAGCATTCCAAAGACTTTAAGAGTGTGGAGTAGGAATTCCCTATTAACTGAGTCAAATGCGTTCTTAAAGTCAAATTTTAAAGAACATTAATTACCGGCTCCTTTCCTTAAGTAGCCTTTAACATATCCTATACAATCATTATATTATCACCAATGTTCTAGCCTTGTATGTATGCTCCTTGTATTCACAAATGAATGGATCCAAAATAGGATTCAATATAGACACCAACATCTTAAAAATTAGCTTTTAGAGAGTGTTACAATAAGAGATTGTTTTAAAATATCTCATTATGCTTGGATTTTATGAACTAGGAACCAAGCGGATGAAAGTTTGGTTTATTTCTTTTAGCATTGATCCATTGCTGAAGAATTCCAATATTACACCGTGGATTTGATGTTTGATCCATTGCCATGATTGCTTTAAGAAATAAGCAGTTATCCATTAAGGCTTGAGGTTTTATTTGAGTTGAGTAATTTAAAAGCTTCATCCACATCCTTTGCTACAAAGTCCTTCACTATGCTTTATGCTTGCTCATAATTAATAACAAGTTCTAGAAAGAATTGTAGGGCCTGAGTTGAAGATTCAAACTGTTCTGGATCCCAAAGAGGCTTTAAATAATTATGACCTTAATGATTTCTTACCACCATATTCTTACTCCCTCCTTATTGTTAATGCAACATATCTTGTTCATATTTCTCCTTTTAAGTACAACTTTGAAGAAGAAGCTTGTTCACATGTCCCCATTTTGCAACCATATAGTTATAGACTTATGTTTTGTAATTGAGAAATTGGAATCTAGGGCTTGGATGTAATTCTTTTGAGTTATTCTTTCTTTAGTCCTATAACTTTCATTTTTTGGATCTCTATGTAAGTTCATTTGAGATGTATCGAGTAATCTCATTGCCTTCTGAATGTTTAGTTTATTGTTGCTTAAGATAGTTCTTTGTAGTTCGTTGAGTTTGTCCTTGATGATTTTGAGCTTTTGCGACATCTATATTATTGATGCCCTTTATATTTTTATTAATTCCTTGCTCCATTGCTTCTTGGAACCTATCGTAATTAGTTAAGAAATTGAAGAACTTGAATGGATGTGTAAGGTTATATAATTCAATTAGATTATGACCAAAGATTAATGCACTATTAAAAATGGCATTACTATTCTAAAACTTATCATCCACTTATAGTAACCAATTCCTTATCTAATTTCCTTCTTAGAAACTAATTTCCTTATTGTTTGTTGAACCAAGTGAAGTGGTTTTCATCATATGCTCAATCGGTAACTTTAATTTTTTGCATAAAAGAATGAAACTTTTTATAGGGAGCTTTAAAATCAATTACACCTTTAGATTTATATTTATATGGTGTACAATTAAAGTCTCCTATTGATATGTGTTTAATTGTTAATATATTTAATCATTTACATTTAGTGATTATTGATACAAAAATGCTTAAGATACTCACTTTAATTCATATATTATTTTATGTACAATTTGGAAGTAAAGAAATTAAAGTAAGTCGAAAGCACCCCATTTGGGACATTTTTCGAAGATCAATACTCGCTTGTTTTCGTGGGGTGAGACAAAGAAAATTAAAAGAAGAAAAATGAAAGACAAAGAAAAAGAAAAATTTAAATGCAAGTAGCTATTAAAAAAAAGAAATAAATGGCTACGTTGCGTTTAACGCTAACGCATGAACGTTGCAGCGTTCATGCTGCAATGCTGCATTTAGGCAGCGTTTAACACTGCGTTTAGGCAGCTTACATAGGAGACAAGCAGAAGGGTTGCGAGGGATTTAAAGAGGTTACATCTTTAATTGTCTTATCAATGCTACAGGAACGCAACACTGAAGGAGTGAACGGCTGCAGGCGTGAAGCTTGGCTGGTCTGCAGCTTGTGGCTAGAGCAGATGTAGGTTGCAGCTCGACTGGGCACAGTGGAGAAGGCACACAGAAAAAGCGTGGAGAAGGGTTTAAGATGGGACGAAGTTAATTCGTCCCATCAAGCTACAGTAGAGGGCCAGCAATAAGGAGTTTTTGTTAGGGATTTTACGGAGGTTGAAGTAATTTTTCAAAAAAGATCTATGAAGGGCTAGACATACTGATGTCGGTTCGGAGGTGACATCAACACTGATGATAGGGGTTAAGTATTTTTTTATTATTTTGTTGTTTCTTTCTCTCATTAGAAATTGATTGTGTTATCCTATATTAATTGATTTGG
>JANSVA010000007.1:1095024-1113436 GCA_025504915.1 Erythroxylum reticulatum
AAAACTTAGTGATTTTCACTCCCACCAAGATTTGTTTTGAACTATGATAGCCAAAGCTCATTTTTCAAGAGGACTTTATCACATTTGATCATTGTCTTAGCTTTCAATTTCTTATTCCCAAAAATCCAAAAATACTTTTTACACACTTTTCTTACAATTACTTCAATTTTGTTAGTTTCTTCAAAAAACCAAAACCCCCTCCTAACCAATTTAGTTTGCATTTCATGACATTTATGCTAGCTTATATCATTTGCATTACATTTCAATTAAGTGAGATGACCCGAGGTTGCACTCTATATTGCGATCCTTGGAATTCAATTTTTGATTCGACCTCTAAGGGTAAAACCGAAAGACGAAGTGGATCAAAATGATGCTGTTGCCAGGGAACCAAGCAATTGGTTTTCTTTAGGTTAGCCGTTGTCATTTTTGTTTCTCATTGAGTTTAGGAACCTATTCTTCTATGTTTCATTTTCCATAGTTTAGTGTCATATTTGTCAATAGTATAACATTTTTATTTTCCTTTGCATGGTTTTAAAATTTTGAAAACACAAACAAAAGTATACAATCACAGTTGGACTTTTCATATTTAGAATTCTTTTTGCACTCGCATAGTTTTTGAGTCTTTTATTTGATTACTATTTAAGCCATACATACATACTTTTATACATTCACACACCATATACTTGCATCCATCACATCTCATCTTTTATTTGACTTTGTGTGCTTGTGAGTAAATTTTGTTACTTTTCATTTTCTTTGAATTATTCCTGTGCATGCCCCGAAAAGTGAAACTCCTACCTTTTTATCCTGAAATTGAGAGACGTTTGAGAAAAATAAAAAAGGAGAGGATAGAAAAAGAGAGAAGTAAGGGATTTGTTGAAGAAGAGTCAAGTGAGCAAGGTAGTGAGAGCAACCCTTTAGAAGGAGTGAATATGGCCTAGAACCCAGCTTTTCTCCAAAACCCTAACTTTCATGTCAACCAACCTAGGAATGGTGATAATGGAGGCAATAGGGAGCATGAGAGAGTAGGTGAGAATAATGGGAATCAAAAGAGAAGGACTATTAGGGAAGTAACAACTTCTGATGTGAATTATGATCCATTTACTGCTACTTATCCTAATTTTGATGTTAAGGGATTACTCATTAATTCTCTTCCTAAATTTCATGGCTTGATAGGAGAGGATCCCTACATGCATTTGCAATCCTTGTCCATGATTTGTTAGAGTATGAAACTAATAGGAGCTTTAATTGGTCAAGTGCTATGGAAGGTTTTTCACCTGTATTTGGAAGGAAAAGCAAGAGAGTGGTACATGAGTCTTCCAAGGCATGAGGAGAATGCCTACCATAGTTGGGCCAATCTGAGGAAGGCTTTCTTGGAAAAGTACTTTCCAGCTTCCCGCACTTTATCGATAAGGAAGGAGATTTACTCGGCACGCTAGGATTATGATGAGTCTCTCTATGACTATTGGAACTGCTTCCAACATTTATTATCTAGATGCCCCCACCATCAAATACTGGATGAACAATTAGTGCAATATTTCTATGGTGGACTGAAAAGTCAAGATAAAGGTATGTTAGATGTGGCACCGGAAGGTTCATTGATTGAACTTACAACTTCAAAAGTATGGGATATGATCAAGAAGATGGCTCTGAATCATCAACAGTACAGTGTTAGAGGGACTCAAGGAGTGCATGAGTTAGGCACAACATCAGCCCAATCTAAAAGAATGGAGAGTTTGGAGTCAAAAGTTGACTCTTTGGAGAGTAGAGTGACATCACAATTATCCTTCATCACTGCAGACCTGAAGAATATGAATTTGCATCGCCCGACATCTTCTATGGATCTCACAGCACTTAGTTGTGATACTTATGGGTAAGTGATGCACATATCCAATGTTTGCCCTAGTCGGTTTGAAGAAGTGTCTACAGTGTATCTGGGACGACCAAATCAGAAATGAGACCCTTACTCCAACACTTATAATGAGGGATGGAAGGCCAACCCTAGGTTTAGTTAGAGGAATGAAGAGGGACGGGTTCAAAACAAATTTCAATAAAGGGGGAGGAACTAGTACTTCCACTAACCAGTTCCCCAACTAACAACAAATCATGACTGTCCCACCTAAGGAGGATACCAACCAACTGCTGCAAAATATGATGACTTTGATGAAGGAAGAACGGAATTTTAACAACAACCAGTTCAATGCCATTGCTTCTCTGATTCAGCAAGATTCGTCAAAGAATGCTGCTTGGTTCAATGCCTTAGAAAAGAGAATGGAGCAATGGGAGACAAAAGCGGAAAATATTAACTTTTTTGTCACTCAATTGTCCAACAACATGAGTGAGAACCACACAAGAAGCAGTGGAACCATTCCTTCAAATACCATGATGAACCCAAAAAGTTTAAATGCAATTGCTCTCCAAAGTGGGAAATAAGTGAGGTTTAATCATCAGGAGGAAGAAGAATGTGATGAGGAGATTGATAGTGGAGAATTTCCTTTACCACAGAACAACATCAAGAAATCCGAGAGCTCCAAGGAAAAATCACTTTTGAATAAAAGGAATTATGAATCAAAGAACAAAGGAGCTACTTCAAAGAGTTACAAGGAAAAAGCACCAACACATGAGCATAGGGAATCAAGCAAGCATAGAGCCAATGAAGCCAGAGGTAAGGAGGTAAATCTTCAAGACCTTCCTTTTCCTAATTCATATTTGATGAGCAAGCGAATGACTGACATAAAGCATGAAAAAGATATCATTGATTTGTTTGGTAAAGTAGAAGCCAATATTCCTTTACTTGATTTTATAAAATGGGTTCCTGCATATGCCAAATACCTTAAAGACCCGTATACCAAAAAGAGGAAGTTTAGGCCTAATGAGAGAGTCCAAGTGAGCTCGAATGTGTCAGCCCTATTTAAGCCTCAAATCCCTGTGAAGTGCCAAGACCCTGGATCTTTCACTATCCCTTGCACTATAGGTAAAGTTACCATAGGGGGAGCCTTGTTAGATCTAGGAGCAGCCATTAATGTTATGCCTAAGTCTGTGTATCGATCATTAGGAGTTAAAAATCTTAAGTCTACATTTGTAGCTCTCTAATTGGCTGATAGATCAATTAGGCATCCTATGGGCATTATAGAGGATATGTTGGTCAAAGTCAAGGGTTTAGTTTTTCCTACTAATTTTTATGTGCTTGATATGTCTTCTGAAATTGTGCAGGATACATCTTTGATTCTTGTTCGACCCTTCTTAAGGACTACTAGTACTATAATTAGCATGAAAGAAGGTACAATCCCCATGGAGGTGGGAGATCAACAGGTAAGCTTTAACATGTATGAGGCCATGAAACACCCCCATGAGGACTATTCGCTCCTAGGAGTTAACATGCTAGATATTGTTGTTGATGATGCATGCACTGAGTTTGAACTAGCAATGAACCCATTAACTAATGACTCCTTAGAGGAAGTATATTTTGTTGATGTTTCAAGAGAACTACGGAGTGCGTACGTTAGCACACAAGTGGGAAGTGGTCGAGTTACCTCATCACAGCATAGCTATGAGCTGAACGTCCCCCAGGAGAAGAAGGATCCACCGTAAGCAACGGGTTATTTCTCTTCCCTTACTCACAATGTACTTCTACTTTATGATTGAAAATGATATTATTTTGCATGAGTATGTGACTAAGTGTGGGGGAGAAACTAATTCAGTAGGGTTAGGTTTAGTTTTTAGTAGGACTTAGGTTTAGTTGTTTTGCTTCAATAATTCATCTTCCCTTTGAATTCTATGTGTTCTTAGATGCATGACACATTTTCTATGATAGAGGAAATTGGTGTAGATGGTGAATTGCATTTTGTTTTGTGATGTTTAAGGACTTGCATATGAGCTGAGTATCCAGTTAGAAATTGTCATGTCTTTTCTCCTTTGTCTCTCGAGAAAACTTCGCCGCGGCGAACTGTCAGTCGCTGCGGCCACAATGCCTCTCAAGCCAATTTGCCGTGGTGCACATTTTTATGCTGCCTTTACCGCGGCATACATTAATTCTTAAAGACCATTCTACACAAAATCTCCGTGTGAAATTTCTCTTTTACCCTTGATGTTCTTCTAATCTTTCATTTACCCTCTGTCTTTTTTGTTATTTCCCTTCCCCCTCTTTCTCAACATACCACCTCTTCTATCTCTTCATTTTCATCTCTTTCACTCAAACTTTGCCGCGGCTAATCCGAGTTACGTTGTGACATTTCTCTTCGTTCTCGTTCTCCTCCAGCCATTTCGTGTTCGTGGTTGGTGTTTGTGCCTCCTTCATCCTACTTCGTAAGTTTTTCCCCTTTGTTTCTCTCTTTCCTTGATTATTTATCGAACGTTAGGGTTAGTTTGCCACGGCTTGACAGGCTACAATTCTTTGCCGCGGTGAGGAAACCTTTCTTCGTTGTGGTATTGGAAGTGCAGTCTTCATCATGGCGAAGGATCGATTTCGCCGCGGTGAGCTTTACAAGTTTTGATTTTTAGTGATTTTGGTTTAATCCTTGTGTTTATTTTTCCTTGTTTTCTGCAGGAATATGCCTCGAACTAAGAACCCCTCCAGTCACTCCCCCACTACCTCCTCTAGCTCCTCCGCTTCCTCCCATCAATCTGATTCCACCCATCAATTCGATTCCACCCATCAATCCCAATCTTCCCCTCATTCTGATCCTCCCGCTGACTCCGATTATACTAACCTAGTCGGAAAGGTAGATGCTAGGCCTATCTATAGGGAGTGACCGTTTCCCTTAACCCCCCATAACAATCCCTTTGTTCTCCAATTGGTCCAATCCCAACTCACGGGATTAGTCCAACCTCGGAACCAGGACAATGATAAATTTGTTCGCCAATTTTATACACATGCCTGTCTCCACAACACCATGGAAATTAATTTCCGTGGTGTAACAGTTCCTACAGCCTTTACAATCGCCAAAATCCACGAACACTATAACTTTCCTCCTATTTTCCGCTGCCATTACGACCAACTCATCCACCATTATCCCTGGGACGATGTCATTCGTACCCTCTATCCCGAGGGTGTCGTATGGAATCAACCCTGCATCTATCAACACTACCTTAAGCGCTCCGATCTTCGCCCCGAAGCTCGTCCTTGGCTTCATCTAGTCGATAATAACATCATTCCCACCTCTCACCAAGCCTATGTCACCAAATAGCAAGTTTTATACTTGAACCTTCTTATAGTTGGCCGCCTGGTTGACATAGCCCACGCCATTACTTCCGCCCTCCATGATTGCATCACAACCGCCAAGCTCACCAACTTTATAATATTCCTACACCTCATCACCGAATATTTCGGGTTCATATCATCTCAGAATATCACAATGACAACTATTTTGACCTAGCTCTGTTGTTTCGGTATGTCCGACTAAAACAGCCTCACCTCCCACCTCCACCCCAACCTACGCCACCCCTTACCTATTCCACCTCCTTTCCTGATGTTGCTGCCAACCATACAAAGGCCTTACCTTGGGAGGACGATATTCTAGCTCCAGCTCTGCCTAAGCCTATCACTTTGTAATCCCTTGCTAGCCGAGTAGATGGTTTATCCGCTGACCTGGCTACCTTCTGGGGCACTCTTCATCAGGACATAGCCTAGCAGGAGTGAGATCGAAGATATTGGCAGCGGATGGATGCGTTGCTCGCCCAGCACCTACACTTTTAGCTTCCTTACGATGACGATGACCAGCTTATCGGTACTGAGCCATCGGGAGCAGCTCCTGCAGTTGCTGGGGATGATCACCCGATGGAATAGTTCGAGTGTCTTTCTTGTATTTTCTTTTTGTTGTATTTTTCTAGTTAGTTTGTCGGAGGCTCAATTCATTTTTGTAATGTCCAACTTTTTGTACATCATTTGTCTATACTTTGCTTTGTTCTTTCCATTTGTTGTTCATGTGCCTTTCCCTTTCATTTTATTTATTTATGTTACTTGTTCTTCACATTAAGGACAATATGATGTTTAAGAGTGGGGGAGGTTTTCCCATCTTGCAACTCTTGTTTGTGCTTCATTTTGGCCATTTAAATGTTTGTGTTAGACAATTGTGCATAATGTTCAAAATTTAAACTTGGTGATTGTGGCAAATTTAGTTTATGATGTTTTTTACTGCGGCGCACTATGCCTTTGTTGCAGCCATGTGCATGATTTTCGCCGCGACGAACTTTGGTTTCATCGTGGCGCAATACTCTTGTAGAAGTGATTTTTTTAAAATTTTTTTGCCTCAATTCAACAATTCTCCCTAATTAGATTCTTGTCACTCTTGTATCTCAAAGATTTTATAAGTTTCAAAGTGATCCTTGAGTTTATGAAAATATCTCCCATTCTTTAAATGATAGTCAGTTTTGGCTAATTTTATTTTCAATGTTTTCAATACAAAGTAAGGGAGGGTATGCTGACAAAGTAGCACTTTATGTTTTTAAAACTTTAGATTGTTCATTGAGATATTATCCTTGTTGGAAGGATATTTGGGCCTGAAGTTTTTCAATTTTTATGTTTATCTGCTTATTTCATATCTCTATAGAACTTGTTTCAATTCTTAATCAAAGCTTGATGAACTAGAATTTTTGTAACATGATAGAGGCATCCTTTCAAAACCCTTTGACCCAAACATAATCCCATAAACACCTATCCATTTCTAGCCCCTTGAGCCATAATTTATGAGCACATGCACTCATCTTTATATGGTGTCAATAGTTTATTTCGCATTTTCTTCTAGTTATTTTAAGAAATTGGTTATTGAAAAAGCCAATGATTATGGTGCATGCGCTCATACTTGTTTCTTCTTTCATCCATTCCATCTATTTCATCTAGCTTTCCGTGCATTACAACCTTGAAAAGTCCTTTTGATTTTCGAAATCATAGTTCTTATAGTGGAGAGGTAGAACTATTAGAAGCTTATGGTAGAGAATGGACTCAGCAGATTTTTAGACTGAAATTATCTTAAAATAAGTGAGATGAGAGCAAACACCATACCTTGAGTGAAATCTCTTTTGCTCAATCTCTTGGATTAAATTCTTATAGTGTTTATTTTCTTAGCATTCTTTCAGTCTGCTTTGATTGATTTATGAGAAAGTGATTTTTTTTCCAATTTCCTACTTTTATTTTAAGCATGGTCAGAATTTTTATTTTGCATTTGTGTCTCTTTGACTCTTATAAACTTTGTCCAGGAGTACAAAGATCTAAGTGTTGGGGAATTTGATTGAGTCTAAGTTTATTACATCAATTCGCGACATTTTCTTGACTCTTACTACACTTTTTGACTCCAATCTCTAGATTTTGTGCTTAAATTGACTCTTGAGTGTGTACTTTTATTTTATGTAGTTTGAGGGTAAAAATTGTTACAAATCAGTATTAATTGCACTAATTAATTTTTTGAGAACAATCGATACTACAAACTATCATTTTTATTGTAGGAGACTCAAGGAAAAGGGACTCAAGAGAAAGAAGTAGAGTCAAAGAAGGATGAAGTGAAGTCAACAAGAGAAGAGGTGCAACAGGAAGTTCGTCGCGGCGAAGTGGATCTGTCACCACGGCGAAACACAAAGAATCCAGGCTGAACTTTTGGGAAAAGTTCACCGTGGTGAAGAAACCAGCAATGAAGTAAAACCTTTCAGGAAAAGTTCGCTGTAGCGAACCTTCGAAAACCTGAACTATTTTAAAAAAATTCACCCACTGTGCGACTAGACCCAAGCATCCTTCATTTAAAAACCTACCAAATTAGGTTAAAGCTGACAAAAAAACAAGTCATATACAGCATATTCACACTCTAGGCTCTGTCTCTCTTAACTTGACCATTATCCATCACTTCTTTCCATTTTTCATCGCCACCTTCATCATCTGCTGCTACTTCTATAGATGCTTTTGGTTGGTTTCCGGTTGTGAGTTCTCTCGAAGCAATTCTTGGCTAAGCACCATTTCCTCTTGAAGATGTAGTAATGGCTTAACTTCAATAGGCTTCAAAGGGGAGTAGTTTATTAATGTTTAGCTACATTGTTATGAGCTCCTTAGTTAGGATTTATGCTTTGTAGTTGGATTTTCTTAATTATAGGTTAATCAAGTGTTGAACAATGTATTTTTTTATTGGGTTTGTTGATGTAGAACTTGGAATATATGAAGTCTCATATATTTCTTCTTGTGATTTTGTTAATTATCTTTTATCTACCTAGTTGTGTTTGATATTGAGATGATGCTTGATCCCAAATTGACCACTTGCATTAACTTACTCATTGCACACACTAAGATGCATTCAACAAGGTTTTAAGAAATAGAGTTCATTGATTAAAACCTTGGACTTAAAGAGTTCTTTAAGGTTTATCATTTGAAAACTTAGTGATTTTCACTCCCACCAAGATTTTTTTAAAACTATGATAGCCAAAGCTCATTTTTCAAGAGGATTTTTATCACATTTGATCATTGTTTTAGCTTTTAATTTCTTATTCCCAAAAGTCCAAAAATACTTTTTACACACTTTTCTTACAATTAATTCAATTTTGTTAGTTTCTTCAAAGAACCAAAACCCCCTCCTAACCAATTTAGTTTGCATTTCATGACATTTAGGCTAGCTTAGATCATTTGCATTACGTTCCAATTAAGTAAGATGACCCGAGGTTGCACTCTATATTACAATCCTTGGAATTCAATTTTTGATTCGACCTCTAAGGGTAAAACTGAAAGACGAAGCGGATCAGGCATCTTTCATCCGAGGGGATTAAAAATCCATACATGTTTTCTCAACTCCTCTCTAAATAGACTACCATCGCATCTGCTTTTGCTCCTTCAACCTATAGTCTCTATAGTCGCTCTAAGCAAGAAGACGTCATCGCACTTGCTTGTGCTCCTTCAGCACATCATTCCGACTCTGCTTTTGCTCCTTCAGCCCACCATTTCATCTCTGCAGCTTCTCCAAACAAGATGACCTTGTCAGAGGTTTCCTCTGAGTCCGGCGACAGTCACAACTTCTCCATCTCTTGTTTGATTTATCATGATACTCCTACAACTTCGATTGGATATGTACATCCTATAGCTAAGTTGGCATCTTTATCTTTGTGGATGTCAGTTTATAGTGGATTTCAATAAACATTATCACTGCAATGTCATCTTCTACTTATTGGGTTGTTTCTCCAGATCTAGACTCGAAAAATGGGTTCATGTTTTCTCCATTGTGAACTAACCCATATCGGTATTGTCTTCTTTCTCCTCTAAATTGATTCACCTTGATTGATTGTGGTTGGAATTTGTTTGATTGTGGTTAGAATTTGATTGATTGTGGTTAGTGAATATGGGAAAGAACAAAGAGAAGATATTCTCTTCGGTTGTCGACAGAAAGATAACTACTCCAACACGACGTTCAGGTCAATTAATGTTGAATCCGATGCTCGATAGAAGTTTCACTATGGTTGGGTCATCTTCTACAACTCCTATTGACATTCCCGAAACCACCTCCATTTAGGATACAGTGCTTGATCTAGATTATGATGTTACTCAAGTCATATTATCTATGGATGAAGACTCTACTTCGAATTCTAATGAAACTCCTGCAATATTTGTTCTACTAGTTGCGCCTCCTATGGCTCCTCTGAAATGTACAAAGATGAGATGTCAGAAAACGGTTCAACCACCTCGACATCATTCTTCTGTTCTCCTGATAATGGATGATGCAATTTTCTTCAAGTTTTACTCTTCTGCAGCTGAATAGAAATGGATAACTCTCAATACTGTCGCATTTGTTTTTGATCGTCCAATCAACTTAGAGGAGTTTCAGCAATATAGTCTGAACACTTTACTATTGGAATGCTCTTTATTGCAAGCTTCACTACTTCCGAAGCACTATGACTCCGATCTGGTAAAGGAATTTTACTGTAACTTATCTTGTGACATTCTGAATAAGAATGCTATGACTTATGGAGTAGTATATGTGGGGGGTTAGGTAGTTCATTTTGATGCTGCTTGTTTAAATCTATTTATGGAATTTGATAATTTGATTGGTGATCTTCTTTATAATGATGATTGGACTGACTTACTTGCTACAATATTAATTGGTGGAAAATTGACTACATGGCCATCTAGCTGTGTACTTTGTTCTTCTATACTTACTCAAAAATATTTCATGCTCTTTAAATTGATTGTAGCCAACTGGATGTCGAGCACATATGTTGTTTCTGTCTACTTGGCACGGGTCAAATTGATTTATGCAATCGGTATTGGGGTGCGATTCAATCTTGGACACCTCATCATTGAGGCTATGTTGGCTATTGAGAGTAAGCCACATTCTTTTTTATATTTTTTGTGCTTAATCTCACAATTTTATATGCAAATGAAGTTCCCAAGATGGAGTCGAGCATACTTAAGTTGGTGGCTTTGATGAATGTCTCTCCATGGATTTTTTGGCAACCATGGGTAGTGGATTTCCCATACACCACTTCGGGTCCCTCAGATGCCACGGGGATAACTTCTGTTAATCCTCATGCAGCTCTATTTACTAAAATTGAGAGGATTGAAGGCATCGTTCAAGTAGCTGCTGATTTTCTTCGTAATTTAAAGCAACAAGTTCTTTGCTTCCCCAACGCTTCTTGAATTCGTCTTTTTGGTATGTATTTTCTCAAATAAGGAGAATAATTATGATAAGACTTGTCTATTGCAGTTTTATTTTTTGCTATCTGTGCTTTGTTGACTGAAGTTGATTTATGCTTGTGTAATTGAATCTTTCATTAAGGGGGAGCATTATGGATTTCATCTTTATGTCTAGTTATGTTATTTAGGGAGAGTTTAATGGGAAGATTGTTAAGATATATTATATATATATCTTTTATTTAGTTTTGACATCTTAACTGGACATATAAGATAAAAATTATAGTGGGATTCAAAAAGATGTTGTAGTTGTGAAAGAATCCTATACTATATTGAAGTCTACTATGATGTTGATAATTGAATTATTTTACTGTTGGATTTTGTGGATAGAAGAAAATAAAGGGAAGTGGTTGTTACGTGTTTGAAGTGGGACTCTTCTTACTTGAGTGTGATGTGCACGTCTCTAACTACAGCAAAAGTCATTCTTATGTTAGGGTGGTATAATGAGAGTGAAGTGTGTGTTAATTGTTGATTGGAAAAACATAGATGTAAGTGCATGTCTTCTGGGGTTTGCAAAAACCATAGGTCAGCTTAAGATTTTTTCAAACTTCTTTATCTTGGGTTGTGTATATGTTCTAAGTTATAAACACCATAGGTTAACTTTTATTTTCCAGACTTGGTCTTATAGATTTATGTGTGAAAATATGCATGGTATATGGAGTATCTCGTATGGTTTAATAGGAGTTATTGATGCTAGGATGAATCAGTTCAACTAGTAGACATATTTTCAAAAGTATTTCAAGAAGTTGAAACCATAGGGAAGTCTTTCTTTTATCTCAAGTATATGATTGTTCAGTTTTTAGTTGATTAAATATTTTTATTAATTGTTGTTTAAGTAAAAGTAGTTTAGAAAAATCTTCTGATGATGTTAACACGAGTCGGTCATCTTATTGGGTGTGAAAATCTTTCACAAAAGTGAGGTTGAGAGATAGTTACAAGGATTGAGCGGTGTTGCTTCAGTGTGACCTTGTGTAAATCTATTGCATTTTCTTGAAAGTATTAATCTAGGTGAGGGCCCCGTAGACGTAGACAAGGTGTGTTGAACTGCATTACCAAATTTTTGGTGTTTTTATTATTTCGTTTTGATTGCTTTTATTTTTGTTTATGCTAGAGACATCTATGAAAAGTTAGAAAGTTTGCGAAACAATTATCATCTTCGGTTTATCAGTTTTATTATTTGAAGATCATTATATACTCAATCAAATATAACACACAATTTATTAAAAAAAATATTAAGAGAAGTTTTTTCTATTACTTAATGGAATTCGTTATTACTTAGAGACTAGAGTCAAGCATTCAATATGTTTTTCGAATTGCTAGAAACATCTTTTATCGGTTGGATAATTTTCAATCTTATTCGTTATTACTAAGTAATGTTTTGATGAGAAAAATATAATCATTTGTCTATGATGATATTGACATTTAAATTAAGAAAAACTAAAGTTAAGAATAATTGATGTTGTTAATAAAGATCAATTAAGATATAAATCAATGTCTTCAACACACGAATATAAAAAATTATGTAGGGAGAAATAGAAGAAACAAACACATAAAAGAGAGAGTTACATATAACCTCTTTATAGAAGTATGTGATCGTTAAAAAAATCTCTATACTATATAGTAAGAAAAAAATTGGTTTTTGTTGTGTAACATGTTTAAGTGAGGAACAACCTACTCAAAGAATCTATGAAATCCTCAAAAGAAATTTTAGGGATGACCTATAATCCAAGTAAGAGTTTCTTTCTCTCATCAATCGGAATTGATCCACTTTTGTGCAATTTAATTAGTTCCAAAGGAATTCCTTTGGCGAAGATTCCGTTTAATCTATATGTTTGTACTTACCTATGGTCCTTCCTAAAAGGATAATGAAGGAAGTAGATAGGAGTTTAAAGGATTTGCTATAGGGGAGGATCTAGCAGTAATAAAAGACCCCCAAATTGAAATGATCTTATATATATCATCTTAAACAGTTTAAATGTCTAAGAATTACTTCTGACAAACTTTTAAGCAAAGCTTTAATGGCAAAGAGACTATGAAAGCTATACAAGGATGAAGAAGACCTCTGGGTTAAATGGACACATTTATTCCACATAAAGGAGGAGAGATTTTAAACTTTTCCTATTAATCATAGGATGTCTTGGACACTGTAACAAATATTATAAACAATGACATGGACAAATCCTTTAATTAGGAAAAAAATAGAAATGAGCAAGATACTTTTTTTGGTTTGATTAGTGGCACACACTAAGCTCTATGTACAAACTTCCTTTCTATAATTCCTTGAAAACACCTATTCTACAAATGACAAAGGTCAGTGAGCTTATTAAAGAGATCTCCCAGTCCTAGCATTTTCACTTATATAGAGGTACTAGTGATATATTCAATAACATGCCTATATATACATTAAACTACTTCGTGCCTGACAACATTCTATAAACAATAGATAATCAATGTGCTTTGGTCTTTAATTTTATAAGAGAAAGCAGCTAGATGGCTACAATCCCATAATCAAGCTTTGTCATAAATTGGTTTAGGATACATACATCTTACTTACACACTCATTCACCCTATATTTGGCAATTATAGGTAGACTGCTAGCCAAAGACTCTTTTAAATTCAATGTCTCTAATCTCAATTTCGAATGTTTCAACCACTTCTTTGGCTTCATTTCTCACAAAATGCTTACACCCTTTGGAGTAAGTTGCACCAAAGTTAAATGTAGTGACATAATACAATGGGCCACCAAACTGAAACTTAAGAACGACGCAGACGTAAAGCTTTTTAAAAGCAATCTTGTTGCTAAAATTTACTATATCTGGAGGGAAAGAGATAATAGATTGCATGGGGATTGTCTAACACAATTGCATTTCAATTATAATAGAATCTTCCTCTAATTCCATTACATTATAATGGTAGCTAATGGAAAAAACAACCAAGCCTTGAAATGAGAAGTAGAAGGGGACTTTAAATGTTGGAATTCCTTACTTCAATCTAGATAACTTTAGTGAATGTTAAGATAGATAGGTCAATATTTTGTTAACTACTTTTTTTAGTGGCAATCTATCACCTTATATACTGCATTATACTTTTTCTATTTCTATAAATATCAACCACCTACTTTCCACAAGAAAAAGCTAAACTATATTAATTATATAGAGACATGTAAAATTAATTATATAAAATCAAAATAAGAAAATATTTTAATGAAAAACATATATTTTAGAATCATATAATTATAAATATATTTAATATGATTTACACTAACTAATGATTATGAACCTACCTAAGTGGTGATTTCTCATATGTAATGTGTCAAATCCCATATAAAAAAGAAAATGAGATATGAAAAGGTTTATAAGCCTATAAAAATGAATATTAAGTTATTATTACCTAAATACTTTTGGGCTTATACTTTTATAAGCTATAAATTAAATTATTATTTAATTAGTCTGAATTTAGACTGCTAGAGATGACATCTAAGTGAACCTCTACTAATATATGTAAGGTTGGAGAAAAACCAAGTGGAAGCTACTGTTGTTTTGGGAGTTTGTATCTACTCGCTTTGGAGGGAACAGAATCTTCGACGCTTTGTGAACAAACCCTCAACTAAAGAATGTCTGATTACATTAATCATTGCTGAATTCGGGAGCTTGTCATACTGAAGAAACTACAACTCAGTTGTAGCTTAAATATTTACTCCTCTCTGTGATTATAGTTGACAGTGTAAAACTCCTCCTAGTTTTTAAGTTCTAAGTGTGTTTCTTAAGGCTATTTTGTTATGGGTATTTCCTTATGTATCTGCTTATATGACTCTCTCTTTTATTAATTAATTTATTCCTTTTCTTTTTCCAAAAAAAAAAGGTGGAGCTACTGGTATATAACACTTAAAAATGAGAAAGACAAGAATGACATCATTAGTAGAGATGTGAGCAAAGAGCACCTTTTAGCATGCTTCTAGTCAAAAGGAATTATAAATGAGTAAATCTCTAGATGTGTATAAAATATGTGCATATTTTCTTAAGTATTTTACTTAATTTGCATGCACAATTATACAACTATATTGCAAACTTTTAAAAGATATTTGAATTTTGTTATGTCATATGTTATAGTTAACCTATGTCATAGTTAAATGATTAGTATGTGTGTTGAAATAAATTTTAAGTAGTTATTAAAGATATAAATATAATAAATCCTGATACAAATTTTTATAATTGCATATTACCAACAAATGATCACTTTTTGCCAACTGAGTAATATTAAATAATACTAAAGAAGGGATGAGACTTTAATATTCTAAAAAATTCGAGTTTATATCATGAAATTGAAGTTTTAGGAATTTAATCAAAATTTGACCCAAATTTTAGAGATTAAAAATTTTCTCATCTTTTAAGTTTGGACTCTCTATCTTTTTTAAAACTTTAAGACCTTGTATGAAAAAGGTCAACTTGGAAATATTTAAAAAGACTTGGAAAAAAATAAAATAATTTTTTTTTAAAGAACTCATGATCTATTTATTTTAAGAACTATATCACTATATTAGTAATTGAAACCACTGTTTCTTTTTAATTTTTATACCATCTGCTTGACAATAATTAGTAAGCTTTTATTTTTAAACATGTCTCACAATATCTAGATATTGAGTTGATTGGTTATCTTTATCAATTAGCTCTACAATACAACTAATTGATGAATTATGAACTTAATTTAATAAATTGCTAGTGATTTATACAGATAGATTCTATTACATTAGCATTACAGATATAAAGGAGGAAAAGGCTCTAGTTCTATCTGGCATAAAAGAGAATCCTAATTAATATAAGCTTAATGATAAGCAAAATAATGATCCTACAAAGTGAAGTTACAGAAGCTATTAATCAATAACTAATGACCAAAAAGAGGAAGTAATTAAGAACATCCAAATTCTAGCATTGCTTGGTGCATCAAAATGGATAGTAATCCATCAGATCTCGAAATTAAAACGCTTCAGAAGATGTTTCAGTACTCCTGTATAACTCACTACTTTAAGTTCAAACTAAAAAAAAAGTTAAGTGAAGAGCATAATTTTTATGCAAACATAACCTTGTATTTAGTAATCTACAAGAGTAATGTTAAGCTAGTTTTCTATTCTCTAAGAAGCAGTTAGACAAAGGTTGAATAGTTGATTGATTTAGTTCATCATAAGTTTCTCTTTAATCCATAAGATTAGATAAGAGGTCACTGTATACTAGCTTTACTTAACCAGTGAAGGATTTCAACATGGTTTTATTTAGTGACATCAAGTTTGCAAAGAGCTTGGATTGAATTCCAAATACTTGTTAAAACATCACAGTTAAAGAAGAGGTATGTTAGAGATTTAGGATGAATTTTATAAAGATTGTTTTAGGCTGAGTTTTACGAAGATTGTAGACTTGTGAAATATCAAGGAAGCTTATTCCATCCAAGGTTGTAAGTCTTTATTTATCAACTGACCACATGAAATGTGACACTTTTGGAAGAATTTTCTTATACTAGATGACATTACACTGGTAGGGAGATTAGCCCTAGATTCTAAACAAATCTTTATGTGTAATGTTACTTGAGTGAGTGTGATCAACAAAGCTACTCATCCATGAATTATTCATGATGACTGATTAGACTATAGAGCTTTCAAGGAAGTGATGAATAAGATAAACATCAAGTTGGTTTTATTTAAAGGGCTTAGATTAAACCAACTGTCATAGGAAGATAAGGCAACTTCTCTGTTACCAATTCTACACATAATGCTTATAGATAATAGTTCTCTCATTTTCAAAAGCTAATATATAAACTAAGAAGATGTGGATTTGATTTTCACTTCCTAGGAATTGCTTCCTTTTAAGAAGTATGGATCCATTTAACCTATAGAGCCTCTGTGTTTATGAGCATCCTTTAAACTCTTTTAACTAAAATAGTTTTAGTGATAAGCTTCAGGGATTGAATACCCTATATTCCTTCTAACTTTGGAAAACATACATCCTTACAGTTAACCTTGGTTACTGGTTTACCACTTGAGACTTTAAGGCATAAGAAAGCTCTTAGAATCTTTTCCATAGTTTTTTTTATCAAGCTTTTAGAGAAAAGTATATGAAAAGAATAGTATCTATGTATTAGAATTTAGGGTTTCAAGGTATCATCTTTATTGATACTTGATAGGATATAGATACACAAAGAGTACAACATAGATTAGGAAACAAATCTCCTAATCCCACTAAACAAGCAGTTAACCATAAATGAGGATCCCTTATCTTTAGGGATCCTAATACATATCTTATAGCTGATATTTATCTCCTATATTTGATATTTATCTAATACAGTATCTATATTTATTAGAATAGATTCTCACACTCCCCCTCAAGCTAGTGAATAGGAATTTTCCATTCCTAGCTTGGATATAATGTTCTCAAATATTGAGCTACTAAACTCTTTAGTGAGAATGTTAGTAAGTTTTCCCTGTGTTGGCAAATACAGAGTGCATATCAAATATTATCTAACTTCTCCTTGATGAAATGTCTATCCATCTCAACGTGCTTAGTTCTATCATGTTGAACTGGGTTATGGTCTATGCTTATTGATGATTTATTATCACAGTAACGCTTTATAGGAGCATCCTGTTTAATTTTTAAGTCTTCTAGAATGATTTTCACACAAAGCAATTCATATATACCTTGTGCCATAGCACAAAATTCCGCCTCTGCACTAGATCATGCTACTACCATTATTTCTTACTTCTCTATATGATCAAATTCCCTCCAAGAAAGGTACAGTAGCCTGACATAAATCTTCTATCCACTACCGATCCTACATAGTTAGCATCAGTATATGCTTTAAGTGTCATATCTCTTTTTCTTTCAAACAAAATCCCTCTTCCTAGAGTTCCCTTAAGGTGTTGCAAATTCTATGTGCTGTTTGTAAGTCAACTTCTTTAGGACTATTCATAAACTAACTTACCATGCTTACAGCATAGGCTATATCAGCTCTGGTATGAGCAAAGTAGATGAGTCATCCTACAAGTCTTTAATACATTTCCCTATTCACTGGAACGTCTTCCTTTGCTTATCCTAACTTAAGGTTTAGCTCCATGGGTGTATTTATGGGTTTGCATGCATCCTTCCCTGTCTCCTTGAGTAAATCTGTAACATACTTCTGTTGGGATATAAAAATTCATCTCCTGGAGTATGCTACTTCAATTCCGAGAAAATACTTTAACCTTCCCAAAGTCTTAATCTCAAACTTTAACCTTCCCAAAGTCTTAATCTCAAACTCTTTAGCTAAACAATTACTCAAGATATGCTGCTCTATCTCATCATCTCCTATGAGTATGATGTCATCCATATAGACTAGTAATATTGTTACTTTTCTTATGACTGAATGTTTAATGAACAAAGTGTGATCTCCTTGACTTTGCTTATATCTTATAGATAACAAGACCCTTGCAAATCTACCAAACTAGGTCCAAGGGGATTGTTTCAATCCATACAAAGCTTTATTCAACTTACATATAGTATTGGTGGCCACTTTTGCTTCATACCTTGGTGGGACCTCCATGTAAATCTCCTCTGTTAAATCCCTATGCAAAAATGCATTCTTTAGATAAAATTACTCTAACTATATTCATTTTAGTCACAAGAGAAAATGTCTATAGATAATCAATCCCATAATTCTGAGTGTATCCTTTGGCTACCAATCTTGCCTTGTACCTTTCAATCGACCCATCAGCCCTATATTTTACCGTATACACCC
>JANSVA010000007.1:1118017-1150290 GCA_025504915.1 Erythroxylum reticulatum
AGTGTATCCTTTGGCTACCAATCTTGCCTTGTACCTTTCAATCGACCCATCAGCCCTATATTTTACCGTATACACCCATTTGCAGCCTATTGGCCTTTTTCCAGCTGGCAATTTCACAAAACTCTAGGTTTTATGCTTTCTTAGTGCCTCCATCTCCATATCTATGGCTTGTTTCTATTTTTCATTAGACAATGCCTCAGATAAGGTTGTAGGAATGGTTCTGGTATTGAGGTTTACCAAAGCAGGAACAAAGACTTAATAATCCTAAACGATGGCTGACCTAACCTATGTTAATGTAAGAAGATTTTTTCTTTATTTGTCAATACTGATTCAGACATAAATGAGTAGGGTGATCTGCTCCTGAGTATGTTTGATCTGTTTGTTTCCTCAAGATAGTAGAGGCCATCCCGTTCTCTAGCATTTCCAATCATCCTCCCTGAATCCCTCTCCTGAATTAAACAATTGATTGAGTGAAATGTAACGTTACAAAGAAAATCAAGTGTGAGTTTTTGCACATATATTAGATTTGTGGATAACTTAGGGACATGGAGAACATTTCTCAATGTTATGTATGGCTTTATTTTGACATCTACTATACCAGCTACAGTTGCTAAGGATCCATCTGCTATGGTAATCTTCTTTGTTCTTAGGCAAGGGGAATAGGTAGTAAAGTGTTTGGATGAATAAGTCATGTGGTCAGTGGCTCTTGAATCCATAATCCAAGATTGTTGAAAACCTTATCTGACACATTTAATCTAGCTGAACTAGAACAAATACCTGAATGCACAAAGGTGCATATACCTGCATATTTCTCTGTGTTGCTAACAAATGCTCTCATCTTTTCTATTTCATCTTAGTTAAATCCCTTTGAGTCTTGTTTGTCTTCCTGTTGGGATGTACTTATAGCAACTTTTTCTTGTCTATTACCTTTAGGATGATATCCTTTTTATCCCCACTCACTACTAGGAGGCTTTCCATGTAACTTCCAGCACTGCTTCTTCGTATGTCGTAGCTTTTTGTAGTAGCTATACCATAGTTCATCATAGTTTTGAGACCTGGATTGACCATCTTTTCCGGTTTCTACATCAAATCTTTTCCTAGCTTGCTTTTCACTCCTAATTGCCATTATTGAACCATCAGAAGGTTGAGAATTAAGCAATAAATTCCTCCTACTTTCTTCACTCTGAATAATGGCCACTACCTCATTAAAGCATAGAACTTTCTACTTTCCGAGTATTTGGATCCTTATTTGATCAAACTCGGAATTCAATCCAACTAGAAAGTCATAAACTCTATCATGTTCAATGAACTCCTTTAGTATAACATCATCATCTAGATACTTAGTCTGAATCACTCGATAATTGTCAAGTTCCTGCCATAATGACTTCAACTAGTTGGCATATTCCGTCATAGATTTTTTCTCTTGTTTGGAGGCAACGATCTTCACTTTCACTTTATACACTTGAGTCACATCCCTAGTTTTTGAGTATGTCTGCTGAATCGCATCCTAAACATGTTTGATTGTATCCATGAACATTACCGTATCACTTATTTCAGGCATCATTGAATTCCAAATCCACGCTATGATCAAGGAGTTCTCCTCATCCCATACCACAAAACTTGGATCTTCTGGCCTTGGTCAAGTTCCTAGCAAGTGTCTGATCTTTCCCTTGCCTTTTATGATAGTTGAAACAAGTTGTTACCACTTGAGATAATTTTTTCCATCCAATTTGTAGGCAGTATGAATGATCTGTAAGTCCACCGAAGATTAAGTCTTGGTTACTTATTCTGATGGAACCACAATTATTGATCCACTCTCTTTGGTTTCTATCATTTTCCTTCACTTCTATATGTAGTCAATTATTTACTGAAACTAATCAACGATGAAGGCTAACTCAGGAACAAAGGAAAAAGGATTTCAAAGAAGGAAGAAGAGAACAATGACGAAGGCTCTAATCAGCAATGAAGGCTGACTCAGGAACAAAGGAAAAAGGATTTCGAAGAAAGAAGAAGAGAACAGTAATAAAGGCTCTACCCCTCTTTATTTTTTCCCAGAAAAAATTGAGCCTAAAGCTATGATACCATATCAGAATATAGGGTTTCAAGGTACCATTTTTATTAATACTTGATATGATATATATACACAAAGAGTAAAAAATAGATTAGGAAACAAATCTCCTAATCCCACTAAACTAGGAAGCTAACCATATCTGAGGATCCCTTATCTTTAAGGATCCTAATATATATTTTATATATGATATTTATCTCCTATTTTTGATATTTACCTAATACAGTATCCATATTTATTAGAAAATATTCTCACACTAGGTAGTGAGTTAAGCATTAAATTGATTAATTGAAATCGACTAAAAAAGGAAAGAAATATGTTACACCAATTTGAGATTACAAAATTATCAACTTATTGCAATTGCTATAAAATTTAAATTTGAAGTCTAGCTTGATATTATGCTAATAATTTGGAAAGAGTTTTTATGCACAAAATAAATATACATGGAGATAAAGGATCACTTTTTCTCAAATCTTTCCCACCTTTTACTAGATTGGTTAGTTCCCCATTAACCAAGATGATGTAAAGATGTATTGATAAATCAATTATATGGAACCTTTAGTGAATCCAAATGATTCTAGCATGTGTAGAATGAAACAAAAGCATCATGAAAATATACTTTTATAACATAATTCTTCAGAGAATTTTTATATTATAGCTTTTAAACAATTTTTAGGCTAATAAAATATTGTCCCCTTTCAACCTCCTTTAGATAAAGAAACATGATACACATTGATTAGGCACTATATAAGATTCTTTAACTTTAAGGCTAGTAGTTTTATAATAATTTTGTATAAAATGTTATAACAAGAAATAGGTCTATAGTCTATGATATAATAGGGATTAGGAATTTTTGAAATAAGGCTTATAAATGTCTTATTAATATCTTTAAACATTTTCTTCTTCTCAAAGAAGTCAAACACGAAATCTAAAACCACATTCTTAATTTCCAAGATTTTTGGAAAAAATGAGAATTTATTCATCAGGGCTATAGCTTTACCTAGTTTGAGATCAAATGCTACTTCATTATATCTTCTTTATGAAAGGTTTTAAGAAGTTCTTTGAAATAATACATTTAAGGATATGCACATAAGAGGAACAATTTGAGTAAGTACTGAGGATATTACGAAAATACTCAAAAACTTTTTGTTTGATCTCTTCTTAGTTAATGGCAGATACTTTACTCAATTTACAAAAGGATGAGAATTTATTCAAGTTTTTCTTAGCATTGATGGATATGTGAAAATATTTTGTATTCTTATCACCCTCCTTAAGCCATTAGCTTCTAAGCCTTTACCTTAACAAAGAGTTATATAATTTAATAGATTTAAAGTATATACTCTGAGTTGCTTTCTCTTTCATTAATAAGGAGGGATCATCTAGGTGAGTGTAAAGTTCCTCCTAAATTACAGAAAGCTTATTCTTAGCTTCTTAAATGTCTTTTTAAGTGTTATTAAATCGACTCCTATTTAAGGCTTTAAGCTCATTTTTATCTATAATTAGCTTCCTGATGTAGAGGTAAGTATTGCCTTGGAATTTTAAGGATAGACCTCCACTCACATCTAAGAAGTTGTCAAATGAAAAAAGATCTTTCTAGGTTGGCTAATGACTAGTTTTGAATGATTAAGAGACAATGATTAAAAAAAAAGTTCCTTAAAGGAAGCTTTTCTTTCTTGGAACATCAATTGGTTATCTTCATTCATTAAAGCCCCATGTTGTTTATTTCTTATAAGCCAACTAAAATTATGTATATTACTCTAAGTAAAGTAGTTTCCTCAAACTTTAGGTCAATGACCATAATTTCATTAATATACACTCTGAGTTGACCATTTAAGTTCCTTGAACAAGTGTTTCCCTCAACTTTAGACATATGTAGAGTGCTAGGAAAAAACCAAGAATGATCCATAGATAGTTCATTTAAGGGTTTATGTATTTCAACCTATTCCACGAATAATTCCTCTGGAATGCAAAGTTGGAGTTGTATATAGATAAAAGATTATTATACAATATTTTTATGCCTATATTAAGTTTGTTTTGCTTATTATTTGAGACTTTTATGTTGTTTTTTATTTTCCTTTATGGATCAAAAGGATAAGAATTCGGGAGAAATTATTGCATAAAATGAAAGAATTAGAGTTTTTTGTATTCACTTACTTGTGTGAAGATATAGACAATTGTGTGAGTAACATACACGACCATATAAAGGAACTATATATGAGACAATAATTGTGTAAAATTTCAAAGACATTATTTTTACAAGTGTAGAGATACACGCCTGTGTGAGTAAGATATATACCCGTGTGAGTAATATAAACGATTGTGTCTATTATTTGTGTAAACTCTTGTGAAAGTGTAAATTCAAAATTTTGAAGCATTTTTAGGATACATGGTCATTTACACAATCTTTGGTTGATTGTGTATAATCTAGAAACCCTAGTTTTATAATATAAATGGAAATTATAATGAGAAGCGACTAGAGTCAAAAGCTATAACCAAAGTTAGAGTTAAGGACACAATTTTGAAGCTAAGAAGAGAAAAACATGAAGATTCTTCCACAGATCTGATAAAAAATAGCCTTTCATTAAGGATTTAAGGGATTTCATTAGAGAGAAGGGGGTATACACATCTATTGATTATTTTCTTTTTAATGCTTCTTATGCTCTATGTTTAGGAAGTAAGTTGTTTAGTGCCTAGGTAGGATGAACCCTAAGTTGGGATGTATAATATGATTTAATTATTTATTTAATGCAATTTAATTGAATGATTCATAAATTGGAGTAATGTAATATTTGGGGTTTCAGCTAATCAACTAAGGATTAGTTGTTAATAGTCTTGAGAAAGAAATTAACATACTATAGGAGTTTCCATGGTACAATAAGCAATAGTTAAATTGCATGATAAATGGTTATAATTTAAGAAATCTTAGGGAGATTCATTACCTAGGTACTAGTTATCTGATATTAAATTAATCTTTGTGTTAAGTTTGTTTTGGATCATTATTGTGTTGAGTTTTATTTTAGTTCAGTTTTAAATTAAATCATCTTCTTAATTGCTGATTAGATAATAAAAAAGAGGCCATTACTAGTACTTATATGCACATGCGGTTTAAATAATTAAAATTATATTCAATCAAGTTTTGACACCATTACTAGGGAGTTGAATATTAGGAAAACCTTGCTTTTTATTAATCTATCCATTGTTATTTATTTCATTTTATTTCCTTTTTACTTTAATTTTTTACTTATTTTATTGACTTTTTAGCTTTATTACCTTTATAGGTCTTAGAGTCAGTTTTACACTCGAGGGAATCGATCACTTCTAATGAACAAAGATGCAAAGATTAAGAGGATAGCTTATAGAAATCTATCTAGAAGTTTACTTAGAGAGTTCGAGTTAGACCAACTGAGAACTATATTTTATTACACTAGAGCAGACTTGATAGGAGTAGAGTCTAGCATCGTGAGACCAACTATTGATGCCAATAATTTTGAGATTAAACTGAGTACCATTTAAATGGTGCAATAGTTTGTCCAATTTTATAGGTTATGAGATAAAGACCCCCAACACACATATCACTAACTTTCTAAAGATTTGTGATACTTATAAGATTAATGGTTCTAATAATGATGTAATCAGGTTAAGATTATTCCTATATTGAGTAAGGGAAAAGTAAAGAAATGGTTAAACTCTCTACCTAGGTCATCCCTTACTACTTGGGATCAAATGGTAAAGATGTTCCTTCTAAAGTACTTCTTACTAGCCAAGACTGCTAAACCAAGAAACAATATCTCCGCCTATGCCCAAGATAATTTAGAGATGTTATATGACATATGGGAGAGATTCAAGGACATGCTAAAGAAGTTCCTGCATCATAGTTTTCCATTATAGATGCAAATACAAACCTTCTACAATGACCACAACTAAACAACGAGGCAGATGATAGAAGCAGTAGCTAGGGGTACTATAAATAATTAATAAAATACCAAAAGATGTTTAGGAATTTATTAAAGACATGGTTATGAAAAGTTATTAGTGGTGCTTTTCTTGAGCAAGTCTTAGTAAGCCAACGGGAGTATTTGATGTTGATGTAGTTACAACATTGGCAAACTAGGTTGAAGCATACATTGGTGGTGCTTTTCTTGAGCAAGTCTTAGCAAGACAACGGGAATATTTGATGTTGATGTAATTACAACATTGGCAAACTAGGTTGAAGCATAGAGTAGGAAGATTGTTGGATTAACGACAAATCCTAAACTATTCCAAGTTATACAATGTGAGGTGTATGGGATAAGACACTCAAGCCAAGATTGTCAAACATTATAGCCTGAGCATATGGATTATATGGGGAATGCTTTCAGACCCTCAAACAATCCATATAGCAATGCATACAATCTAGGATGGAGGAATCACCTAAATTTGTTTGGGGGAATCAAGGGAAGACAAGGAACAACCTTCAACTAGGATTTCGGTAGCAACACCTCAAAATAAGAAGTTGAGCTTAAGGATATCATATCTAGAATGCTTTAGCATTCAAAGGTTAGATTTCAATCCATAGAGACATCATTAAGGAATTAAAAGGATTATATATATAACTTGGAAATGCAAATCCATTAATTGTTAAGTTAATCATTGAAAGATCATAAAGGAGCTTACCTAGTACCAGAAAGATAAATCATAAAGAACGTGTGATTGTAACTACCTTTGAAAGTGGAAAAGAGCTATAAAAGGATAACATCGAAACCTAAAATGAGAAGAAGAATAATACTAGGAGACAAGAGAAAGGTGACGGTGAAGGGTTCCTTTAAGAAGTTAAGGAATTTCAACCTACCATCTTTTATCCTACCAAAGTAATGAAAGATTAAATGGATGAGCAGTTTAGTAAGTTCCTTTAACTGTTTAAACATTTCCATGTTAACTGACTCCTTATTAAGACCTTTACGTAGATTCTACAGTATTTAAAATTGTTTAAGGATTTAATTAGAAACAAGAGGAAGATGGAGGAGTTAGCAACTATGGCACTGAGTTGAAGGTGCTCAGTGATACTTTAAAACAAACTACCAGAGAAGCTTAGAGATACAGAGAGTTTTACTATCCCTTATCAAATAGGTGGCTTAAAAATAATAAAAGGCTTTAACCAATCTAGGGCCAACATTAACATAATGCCTCAAATCAATAAAGCATCCTAATGGTTTTATAAAAGATATACTTGTTAAGGTTAATAATTTAATCTTCCTAGTTGATTTTGTGATTTTTAATATAGAGGAAGATATAGGAATACCTTTAGCTCTAGGTTGACTCTTCGTAGCCACTACTAGATCAATTATTGATCTTAGTGAGGGAAAGCTAGTAGTTAAGGTTGGGAATGAAGTGGTCATATTCTAATGAGTCAAATGATTTATTTATCGATTCAATTTCAAAATTTTTATAAGATTCTTCTTTTAAAAGTCCACCAAAGTTATTTCCAGTCTAAGGAAAAAAAAGGACGAAAAATATGACATAAGGAAAAGGCAAGTAGCCTATTGAGACGTTAAGGACCTTATGGTAAGAAATAACAAATTGAATCTTTATAAGCCACCTTAGATCATAATAGGTACATCGATCTAAAGAAATTAAATAAGTACCAATTGGGAGGAAACCCAAGGATTAGGAAAGTTTTATTTGATTTGATTATGCTAATTTGTTTTGTTTTAGCTTTAGTGTCAGTTTTTAATTCTTTTTAGTGTTTTTTATGTCAGGTTATAAAACATCTTTGTTTGATTCTATTTAACATTTGTATTTTTAAGTAAGTGTTGTTAATTCTTGTGAATTTTAATGATTTTTTTAAGTTTTAAGGAATTTTTAGGTATGCATGATCATACACACGCTTATGAACATGCCCGTGTATATCTAAATTTGATTTCATTATGTTTTAAAAAGTTATAATGACCTAAATAATGATTAGATATGATCATGTATGTTTTTGAATTTGTTCAAAAAACTTCCCATATGTTTACAATGATTTAAGGGGCGTAGGGCACGCTTGTGTATCTCAAGTAACCTAGAACGTGTCATAACACATGCCTGTCTCAAAAGTTGCACATACACAGTGACTTGCATAGTCACACATACAACTGTGTATGTGACTGTGTAAGTTCAAGAAAAGTTACATGCTTATTTATAAAGTTACATTTTTATAGTGACTTACACGATCAATTACACAACTATGCAAGTCTGCAACAGATTTTTAAAACTCTTATTTTCCTTCTTGTCTCCCACTTTTCTCTCCCTCTTCCTCCATCCATCTACTATGCCCCTCTATTCTAAACCTTACCCAATGTTTTTGTGTGTGATTTAGCAATATCCAAATAAGTCCTTACTTTTACATGATTTAAACTTGTAGTTTGGTTATTTTTGTTAATTTAGGTTTTTTTTACCCCCAAAACACTATGCTTACATAATATTTGAATCTTAGGTGTTTTATTTTGATTAATATAGATTTAGTTGATAGATTGAGTGAATTGAATGTTTAATTTTAGCAATTGCATTTGTAATTACATATTTATCTTCTTTATTGGTTAATCGTATCTTTAATTTTGTTATTAATTTTTCTTTAGTTTAATTCTCTAATTAGTTTGTTGATTACATTATTTCAAATATCTGTTGAAGTGACAAAAGATGCTACTCTTCAATGATGAGGTCCACAAGGAACAATTTTAGCAACTCAAGGATAAAATATTTAGGACTGGCAGATGCATTGACTGGGAGGCATTAAAATTAACTTAGCTTACAAATTCAGAATTTGATCAACATTGGAGTATGGTCTCAATTCTTCGCGATTGTGAAGCCCACATATTGGAAGCTCACGCTCAAGATGCTTTTCACATTCTTTATAAAGAAAAGCTAGTACAAGTGTGAAAAACTGAGTACGATCCAGTTTAGGATACTGGGGGAGATGATCAGGATGAGCTACACAAACTTCTTCATGAAGATGGGCTTGTACGATTGGATATGTAGGAGTACAGGACCCAAATGGATTTCCTGTAAGGGATGTTCAATTGACACTTTTGGCATAACATCAACGAGGGGTCAAACTATGATGCAAGCAAGTTTAAGGCCTCCACTCTTTGACATCCTGAACTTTGGTACATTTACGACCTCCTGAGTCATACACTAAGTAGACGAGGAGATAGTTTCAGAGTCATCAGCAACCAAGACATTTTCTCCTTAAAGAGTATGAGTGAGAGGATATGGATGATGCACACCTTAGCTCAAAATTTCTGATGACAAAGTGAGGAGAAGAAGATATGGATGATGTGCATTTACACCTATATGATGCGACTAGTGAAAAGGATGGGAATCTTCGGGAGGCTACCATTAATGAGGCTGCTCAATATCACGATTGTCTTCAACTTGGATGCTATATGTAATATGCATATGATACATAAGAGACGAGGATTAATAAGAGATTTTTGTTAACTAATTGGGGTCTTGGACGAGTAGGAAGCCTCCAAAGCAGATGGGTCTTACCCCAATATAATGGAGTATCTACTAAGATAGCACTCACCACCATCACAGATGGGAGGAGTAGCTTAGTAGGAGAATTTAGACTTATCACTTAGTGGAGGATCACCCAAGATGCTAACATTAGATACCAAGATCAGCTAAAGATTGCTCGACTGGAGAAATATATAATTTTGGTAAAGCAACTAGGGCTATTAAAGTGAATGACAAGATAAGAGGCCTATAATAGATGGATGAAGGAGGTCATATTGCAAATGGAAGGAGATCTTAGGATGTCCATACTATCCCTACTATCTGGAGTGGTGACATCATCCTCAGCTTCATAGCCAAACAATGTTTAAAGACTGGAGGATCCTTTGATGACCAACGTACTAGGCTCACCACAAATTGACAATTTTAGTGGCAATTTGAATGTTGTATTAAGGTTTTGTTTTTCTTTTCTTTCTTTCGTTATTTGTCTATTTTTTATTTTCATTTTTCTAATTTTTTTATTTTAACATTTATTATTGTAATTTTAGTATTATTTTAATTTTACTGTTATTTTCTCTCATCTTTTTTATCCCATTTTGTTTCTATTTTGTAAGAATGACTATACATAATATTGGATGGACTCTTCACGAAAATTATGTAAATTTTGTTGCTTTGGGAAGTACCAAAATATACCTTTCTCACATTTGGTGTTTACTTTTTTGTTTCAAATTTTCATGCTTTTATTCTGTACTTTGGGGATAATATATAATTTTAAGTTTGGGGAAGGGGTAATGACAAATTTGAAGAAAATTTTCAAAATTTTTAATCTTATTATAATCTTTATTATTCATTCTTATTAATTGATGTCCGAATTTAATTAAAATGTACCAAAAAACTTTACGTTATAATTGATTATCAAATTAAATTAGTATGCAAAAGGATGACAAGTTAGAATAGACTTGCTTTTATAATCCATAATTTTAGTAATCATAATCCATAATTTTAGTAATCATTGAGATGGTTAATTTGAATAAAAATTATATCTTATTTACACACATGAAGCTTAGTGGTAAGCTTTTGAGCCTAATACCTAACACATCATTTTTATGCTCTTTTATCCTTTGATGTGTGTTATCATACATGGTTGGTTAATTTTAAAACTTGTTTTTATTATTCATTTCGATTCCACATTTTAAACTAAGGGCATTAAAATAATGCAAGCATTTAGATTCGACCTTTTTGTATCTATTTTCTTTATTTTTTACCCTACCTATTTTTATCCTTTAGGAGTAACCACTTTTGAGATTTAGCCTGTTACTTGATTGATTATAACCATATTGATAACCTTTACAATATTTTTCTTAAAAAGCTTTTATTATGTTTAAACCTTGAAGGAATTTGCCTTTACTTGATTGCTTGGAACTTAGGTTATAATGAGAATGTTAAAGAAAAGGTCTGATATTTCTATGATTTTTGGAATTTAGTGATTGTAAAATTTATTTATTCTTAAGTGCTTTAGTTGTTTAATTTTATGTTCTATCCAAAGTTGCTTGAAAAAGTTCAAAAGCTGGAAATTATGTATTGTAAGCATATTAAAAAGAGAGAAAAAAAGTTAGTAGTTAGAGAGTGAGAAGAATTACTATTGTATTAATGATTTTATTGTTTGAAGAACCAGTGTTGTGAAGAATCAAGTTCTATTTAATATTGTTGTGTGAATTTCCTTTAATTTCACTACATTTTTTATTATCCCTACCATACCTTTACCTAAGCCGCATTACATCCTATTGAAAAGACTTTTTTATTTTTTGTTTCTAGTTTACTTATAAGTGGTGGAGATGTGATTATATTGCAAGCCTATGGTTAAAAGGCCTTTTATGTAATGATTTGAGAGATTGTTATGTTTTCCACCCTAAACAATTTGAGTGTGATGAGTGAATCCTTTATGAGGGTGTGGAACTTGTACTTTTAATTTAAAAAAGATTATCAATATAGTTCCTAATGATATTGACTTATGAAAGTTAGTTTTAGGATAACTTAAATCTAATTATATGTTAATTTGATTAAATATAATATGATGATTTGGGGTATGGATGGATAGGTTAAGCTTAATAAAGGATGGATGTTTCTAAGATTGATGATTTGGATTATGACTTACTTGAGGACAAGAGAAAGCTTAAGTATGGTTATGTTCGATAAACGATTATTATATTATGTTTTTATGCCTATATTAAGTGTGTATTGCTTGTTATTTAAGATTTTTATGTTATTTTCATATTTATTTTGCTTCAAGTATATTTTCAGGTCTCAATGGGCTTTGTCGAATATTAGTAGAGAAGAATAAATTTCTTTCACATCCAACTTAGGTTACAGCCTTAGTTTATATATACAATTGTTTAACCTAAATAATAGTAACCAACTCCCTAAAGTATAAGGAAATTCGCATCTTATTCTAATCCCTAAATTATTTCCAAATAATACTACATAATCCGATACTCCCCCTCAAGCTGGTGAGTGGATATCTTCCATCCCAAGCTTGCCAATAATATCTTGAAACACTGTGCTTGTTAGTCCCTTTGTAAGAATGTCTGCCAATTGATCCTTGGTTGACACAAATGGAGTGCATATTAAGCCACTGTCCAATTTTTCCTTGATAAAGTGCCCATTAACTTCAATATGCTTTGTTCGATCATGTTGAATAAGGTTACGTGCAATGCTGATGGCTGATTCGTTATCACAGTACAGCCTTATGGGTCCTTCCCATTTTATTCTTAAGTCATCTAGGATTATCATCAGCCAAAGTAACTCATATATTCCCAATGCCATAGATCTGAATTCTAACTCTACACTTGATCTTGCTACTACATTCTACTTCTTACTTCTTCATGTTACAAGATTACCACCTTGCTATTGTCTGATTGAAATCTCTTAATTTTTACTTCAAACTGAGTATTGATCATGTTGTAGAAATTAGGAAAAACAGTACTAACATCAAATTTATTTTTCAAGAGGTAAAGCCATAACACTTGGGTACAATCATCAATAAATGAAACAAACCACCTAGCATCCAAAACATTTAGAACAGTAGAAGGTCCCCAAATATCACTATGAATGAGAGAAAAAGGAACAAAGGTTTTTTTGTTGCTTATTGGAAAGGAAGCACGTTTGTGCTTGGCGAGTTCACAATCATCACAACAAAAAATTTCAAACGCAAGATCTTTAAATAAAGAAGGAAACATCAACTTGAGAATTCTAAAAGATGGGTGACCTAAATGACGATGATGAAGCCAAATTTTATCTTGGTTTGACATGACATATTCGGAAAAGAGGGATGTAGATAAGGGTTTTCCAACTTCTGATAAACTGTGTTGTTTTTGCAAGAAATAGAGACCATCCCTTTGACTAGCACATCCAATCATCTTCTTCATTCCTCTTTCCTGAAAGACATAATGTGAAGGAAAAAAGGTTATACTGTAATTTAAATTCATGGTTAATTTTTGAATGGAAAGAAGGCTTGCAAATAGCTTTGGAACATGGAGAACATTTCTTAATGTAAGTTCCTTGTTTATGTATATACCACCTTGGCCAGCTATGGTGGTGATGGATCAATCAGCTGTTGTGATCTTTTTATGGCTACAGTTGGGGTTATAAGAGATAAAATGTTTAGAGGAACAAGTCATATGGTCAGTTGCTCTGGAATTAATCACTCGCATGGGAGGAGAATTTCTTTTTGAGACATTAGTATTAGAGGAAGAAGAAATACCTGAAAATGCCAATGAACAAGTAACTGTTGAGGTTGGCTTCTCAAAGGACTCCACAAAGGTTTTTAGTTTCTCAATTTCTTCTGTGTTAAACTCAGGGACAGATTTTTTGGAATTTTCTTCAATAATTGACGAAATGCTCACCATATGTGCCTGACTTCGGTCATTCCCACTTTAATTGGGCTTGTTATGAAGTTTCTAGCATTTCTCCCTGGTGTACTGTTGCTTCATGCAATATGTGCAGAATAAGGATTCTTGGTTAAATGGTTTGGATGAGTCCCCTCTAGTAACTAATATAGGATTGTTTGCCTCGTTCAATTATGTGGCCTTGGTAATGAGTGCAGAACCATCTCCTCCTTGAGGTTCAAGTATAACATTTCGATGTCCCTCTTCAATGCGTATAATAGAGATCGTCTTATTTAGAGATGGTAGGTTTGGTTTTTCTAAAATCTACACCCTTACAGCATCAAATTCCACTTTTAATCCTGCCAAAAAATCATAAATACGATTCTTTTCCACAAAACGCTTCAAAATTGCTGCATCTTCACTACAGCACATTTGGATGCATTAATAATGATCCATCTTTGTTAAAAGATTTGTAAAAGACTCGAATATTCAGTAATAGTCCAAGTCTCCTATTTAGTTGTTAAAACTTTCGACTTAATCTCGTAGATCTATGCAGCATCATTAACCTTGGAATATGTCTACTAAATAGCTTCCCAAATCTCCTTAGCAGTTTTAAGGAACATACATGTGTCACTAATCTCTGGCAGCATCAAGTTCTATGATTAGGAAATTACCATGGAGTCTTGTTCATCCCACGTCACAAATTTGGGATCGTCGTGTGAAGGACCTGTGCCCAATAAATGACTCAATTTCCCTCTTACCTTTAAGAATGTGCAGACCAATTGTGACCACTTCAAATAATTCTTCCCATTCAATTGGTATGCAACTTGAAAATTTTGTAAATCTCTGGTTATAGCAGCAGCAGTATTCTCGAATGCAAGGCTGTTGATTTCAGTAGAACTTCTGGGTGATTTCGACATGATTGATTGAGTAAGACTAAAGATAAGAACGGGAAAAGGAACAAGGAAATATGAGAGAGAAGGATAGGATGATGAGAGGAATAGTGGAGATGGATCTCAGTTAGTATGACCAAAACAAAAAAAAAAACAAAGTTTTAGTAGGAAAGAGCCAACAGCTCTGATACCATGTCGAATATTAGCAGAGAAGAATAAATTTCTTTCACATCTAACTTAGGTTACAGCCTTATTTTGTATATACAATTGTCTAACATAAATATAGTAACAAACTCCCTAAAGTATAGGGAAATCTGTATCTTATTCTAATCCCTAGAAATCAGGGATTTATATGATCTCTATAATAACTATACAATCTTTCCAAATAATACTACATAATCTGACAGGCTGTATAGATCAAAAGGAGAAGAATTTGAAGGAAATCATGACATAAAATAGAAGAATTGGAGTTGTTTTGGATTCACATGCTCGTATGAAGATGTACACCCCTGTGTGAGTAACATACATTATTGTGTAAAGGGACCATATAAGAGATTGTAAATGTGTAAAGCTTTAAAGATGTTTTTTTCCCATGTAAAGATACACACTCGTATGACTACCATACAAAGCTGTATCCATTACCCATGTAAGCTTTTATAAATCTGTAAAATCATAATTTTAAAGGTTTTTTTAGATACATGGTCACTTTCATGATCGTGTGGCTGATCATCTATAATCCAAAATTCTAGTTTCGTAATATAAAAGGCAATTATGATGAGAAGATAGAAGTGAATCAGTTATAGTAAAAGCTTTAACCAAAGTTAGAGTTAGAGACACAATTCTAAAGCTAAGATGAGAAAAACATGAAGATACTTTAAAAGATCTAATAGAGAACAGCCTTTCATCAAGGATTTAAGGGATTTCATTAGATAGAATGGGGATATACACATCTATAGATTCTTTTCTTTTTAATGCTTCTTCTGAAATCTTGAATTTATCTTGTTTTCTTTGCTTATGAACTACCTTGTTTAGTGTCTAGGTAGGATGAGCCCTAAGTTGGAATGCATAATATGATTTAATTCTTCATTTAATGCAATTTAATTGAATGATTCATTAATAGTCAATTTTATATTTATATTCTTGAGTTAATATGTCTGGGATATCAGTTAAATATATGATTTCATATGATTGAGATTGAGAAATCGTCTTGTATGAATAGATCTACCATAATTGGAAGTAGTTGCATGGAAACCTAGCGATAGGTTAACAAGAATGCTCAAGATTAGTGTCAAACCTAATAAAGAAATTCACGAATTATAGTAGTGCAATCTTAGAGATTTTAGTTAATTAACCGAGGATTAGTTGTTAATAGTCCTAAGAAAGATTTTAACATTACATACGAGTTTTTATGGTCCATTGATTGATAATTGAATTACATGATAAAGGGTTAACACTTAAGATATCTTAGGAGGATTCATTACCTAGGCACTGGTTATCTAATATTGAATTAATCTTGATTCATTATTATATTGAGTTTTATTTTATTCTAGTTTTAAATTAAATCATCTTCTTAATCGATAGTTAGATAATAGAAAAAAGGCCACTATTAGTAATTGTAATCCTTGTGGGATTAACCTGTTCTTACTAGTGCTTGCTACAACTACATTGTGCACTTTTGATTTAAATAATTAAAATTACAATTCAATCATATATAAAGGAGATATAAAAGTTATTCTAGTCATGTGTTATGATGACAACAAGATGTATAATTTGATCTATAGATACTATTAGTGAAACAACAATCTTTAGGGATCATAAGCAATAACTAATCACCCATTATGATGAAAGTGATAATTGGTAAGACTTAACCAATGCTTCTCCAAAAACATTTATGTCAAAATAAAGTATTTAAGAATTTATTTTTGTAGGATACTGAGATAAAATAGACGTTAAAAGGGTTTTAGGCTCCATGAGCGCTTACTGTAATATTTTGTGTCAGATTTCCTTCTATTATTAACCTTGAAAACCTCTACAGTTGAGGTCTAATCCTCTTAAGAGGGATGCTAGACATTACCAGAAAGTTATTTCCAAGATCAAATGGCACTACTAAAATAGGAGAAGACATGTCTTGGGTGTTAGTTAAGACTTAAGGAATAGTTAAATTATCTTTCTATGGAGATTTAAACCTTAAAAAGGTGCTCATTTTATTAATTATTTTATGGTATTAGAATTGGGGTAAAATCATTAAATTTACTTCCTCACTATGGGAAGGATGGTAAGGACATGGTGGGTGGTGTTATGCATAATAGGCTAACCTACAAGTTCTTCAATTATGTCCATTCCCATTAGTTCAAAGAAGTCTCTTCTTTTAAATAATCTGCCAATGACTTTCCATTGCTTCCTTTTCTGAATTAAGAAGTGTCTTCATTGGGATGAGACTCGTATTAAGATTTCAAAACACGTTTCATTTATTACTAGATGCATTTAAACAATTGTATTAGGTAATTTTTGCTTCAAAACAACTATGATATAGAGTCTAGCATAACCAATCCTCTTCCTAGAAGTTGTAACTTCATCCATAAAAAATTGTTCTATCCATAAAGTTGGCCAAGTGACTTAAAACCCTTTTGGACTATCACCCTAATGGAATCTTATAAATGTTAACCTAAATAACAACTTAGTTATGCATATCACTTTCTAAGTTGATAAATAATTTCTAAAGGTAAAGACATATTGGAATTTTATTGCAATGCCAAAGGCCAACTTCAATAATATTGTGAGCTAAAGTTTTAGAATCAAAGGTGATTAAAAACAAATTATTTCCATTTAAAGGAACTTCCTTTGAGCCTAAAATTTTCCAATTATAAGATGCCCAAGAGTTAATAGGAGGGAAGGTATGTCTTTTCCTTAGGAAGATTCTTACCATGGTTAGAGATTAAGAACTTGCACCTACTTTTAAGATTTCCAAAGGAAACATTTGAGATTGATGGAGGGAAATAGTGTATATCAACTTAAAAAGAATCTCTCTAACTACTTGTTTTGAATTAAGTTTTAGATTAGGCTCATCAAGAGGTTGGATCGAGTGAAGAAGAAATAGAATTGAAGGCAATAAAGAGTGTGAAGTATCCACAAGTGGTGAGTCTATTGGGACCATTTATTAAGAAACAAGAACAAAAGGAGATGTATTTGAAGAAGGCTAGGAGGAAAAGAAAAGAATGAGAGGAAGGGGAGTGGTGAATTTAGAAGGGTTGGAAGAACTAAAAGAATGGTAGGAAGCAGAGGGACCATTAGTAAAAGAAGGAAAGACGGGTAGGTTAAGAAGGTTAATATGGTTTGGATCTAACAGGGAGGCAGATGACATAGTACTAAAAGGATCAAAGAACTAAAAAGGAAGTAAAAAAAAATAAAAGCCATTCTAAAAATGATAGCTATACCAAGAGAGATGAAAAAAGACAACAATATCACTAGTCAAACAAAGAAAAAGGAGAAACAAGTTGATAAAGATGAAGAGAGTTAAGAGAGGACCCAATAGTAGACACAAGAAGTGAAGGAAAAATAAAGGCAAGAGGGAAGAGCAAAGTAAGAGAAAACATTAAACAAAAAGGAGAAAAAAGAAAACATATAATGGAATATGACCAAAGGAAAAAAGAAAGGTAAAGAACTTGAATTTCTATAAGAAGAGAATAGATTTAGAGTATGATGTAAAATCAATTAGAAATGATAGTCTAAAATTATTAAACACAATCCGAATAAAATAAAAATGCCTTATCAAATTTTATACATCATATCATATCTTATAAACCTTTTTATTTATTAGTTTTAATAGTAGCAACCTTATGATTGATAATTATACTTTCAATTATACTTTAATATTATAAAAGATGAAACATATATAGATAACTTTGAAGTATTAAAAATTTCTTTAGATTATATAGAGATGATGATAAAATTATTTATTTTAATTCAAAAGATAATAAATATTGCACTTAAATTATAGTAATTAAGCAATAAAATTAAATTAAACTTAAAATCAAATTATGAGAATTTGGTGAGTTAATACATACATACATACATACATAATATACATACATATATGTATGTATATTATGTATGTATGTATGTATGTATGTATGTATGTATCATTCAATGTTGCTTATAGTCTTAATTATAAAAAGAAAGCTAATAAAAAAGGTGAATGAAATGTCTTTGCATACCTTTACTTGAAAAATTGATTCGAGTTTGATTAGGTGAGTTCAGTGGTGGGTTGACTTGATGGTCGTTCCCACTTTTAGGGCTTGGCGTTGGACTAATATTTGGTCGAATTTGGCGCCTGAGAAAGGATTGGTACAAATAAGATAACAGTTAATAATCCAAACAATATTTCATTATTTAATCAGTATGAATGGCATGATATGTGTTATAAAAGTCTTTTAGACACTAAACTTATACCAAAGTTGCTCCTACATATTTGCACAGCAATCTTGCTTAAGTTTATTTAAGGAAGACTAAGCCTTCCCCACAGGATCCTCGAACAACAAAACTTTTTCTTGAGTGCCTCAAAACCTTTGTAGTATTTAACTTTCACATTTAAGTAAGCAAACTACGAAAGCAATAAGTAATCAAAAAGAAACAATAAACACACAAAAGATATGACACAAGCCTACCTTTATTACTTCCCTTAATATATACAAAGGAATACTCTCTCTAAATGTGTTATCTCTGTGATGAGGAGTAAGGCTTAAATGAGCTATATATAGGGTCCATTAAGAACTTAGCATTAGCTAAGTTAATCCACACAAGGTCTAAAACTTTACCAAAATTCACACTATGCTTGATTTAACCTACTAAGTTTACCTTGAAGCTCTTGCAAATCTTCCTCATATGTGTGATCTAGCTAAACTTTAACCCAATATCCATTTTAAGCTAGTTGTGAAGTGCCATTATCTTTTTGTCTCGCATCCAAATCTTGTATCTCGTTGAAGATTTTTGTCAAAATACACCAATGCATGTCAATGCTCACCTACTCTTGAGTTTTCTTCAATGATGTCCATTTTTCCTTACCTACTTATAAGTCTTTACCTTATTTCGTCAACCTAAGCGCCAAACATTGGCCAAGGATTGCTATCACTTATAAGATTCCATAATTTGGACTTAGGGTTTAACAAATCACCCTTACTAGAAGAACTCGACACCCTTGTTAAAATAATATATGAACACTCCTCTAAATGTGGTTCCCTCAAAGACTCCTTAGTCGTTGACATATCTTTAATGTACCATTTTCTCTCTCCGTCGGGTTTATATACCTTCTCCTTGCCTTTCTCTTAGTCATTCTACGTCCCAACATTTTTTTGCCTTCATTATTACTTCGAATAGGTGGTGGCATTTATAGATCAACCAAGGCATCTGTAGCCACTATAAAACTTGGGACACCTATCACATTCTGTCTTTAAAGCTCCATTTCTTCCCTACCTTGAAAGCTGCTTATGAAGTTGAACAGCTTGTCTTCCTTAGACATGTTCTTCACATCCAATATCAATTAAGTGAATTTCCTCATATACTCCTGTATCAAGTCGTCTTTCTTCAACCGATTCAAAGCTTCGCTTATGAGCTATAAAGTGTTGTAAGGTAGGAATTACTCCGTTAGCTCCTTCATTTTCTCCCTGGGGCCTACCTGTACTGATGTCATTAAAGGTTCTCATTGTCTACCACAACTTTGCATCATCAACTAAGCACATTGCTAAGAATGACACCCTTTTTGTTTTGGAACTTTTTCCACTCCATAGTATTTTTCCACATCTTTTTTTTTTTTTTAGTTTCTTGGCACTCTGCTTGCCAACAAAAACCTGTAGTTCACTCACCTTAAGCATAATGCTCTCAGCAAGTCCCACATCTTAGGTAGGGATTGCACGCTTGAGGAGTATAATCTTTAAATTAGCTTCCTCTTATGCCTTCATCAAATCAACAACTTAATCTTGAAACACTTGGATCTGCCTCTCCAAGAGTTCAAAACGAGATGGATATATAAGGACTTCTTCGTCACCAGTAGGTAAAAGACTGATGAGTGCTTTCACTCTTTAAACATGCTCAGTTAAATTGTTTGCCTCCTGCTATATGAAAATTTGGCTTTAATATCAGTGGTCACAAAGTCTTTATACATACCAAACTTATACTGAAGTTGTCTCTACACCTTTGTAAGACAATCTCACTTAAGTCTGTTTAAGCAAGACACAGACTTCCTTGTATGATCGTCGACCAACGAAACTTGTTCTTGAATGCCTCACAACCTTCAGAATGTTTAACTCTCACATTTGAATAAGAAAACCATGAAGAAATGAGTAATCAAAGGCAACAATAAAGCATATAAAAGACACGAAAAATGCCAACATTCATTACTTCCCTTAAAGTATACAAAGAATGATCTCTCTCATTGTGTTTTGTCTGTGTTAAGGAGCAAGACTAGAATGAATTATATATAGGCACCTGTGACTTGATGGCAAAGTTACAAATCAAAATCTTAATTGAACTAAAACTGCCTAGATCACAACTACTCTTATCAGATTACATCATACTAACCAATTGAATGATACCTCCTCTAAATAAAACTCTATCTGATTGAATATTATTACATCACAACTAAAAGATAAGAGATTAAGTTGAATTATGAAAGATATATTCATATCCATAAAGATCTCTACTATTTTCAAATCATCCTACTACATGAAATTAAGACGACAGAACATTTGTGCATAATGATAAAGGTATTGATCAATTTTATTATGTATTGAAAATTTCTTACTTCACATTCATAATATTAACAACTTGACTCATTTACATGCAAACTATTAAAAACTTATTTATGATAAGAATTATAATTAATAATAATTAAAAATTAGTTATAAAGATTTTCCTTTTCTATTTGACTACCCAAGAAAAATTAGTCAAAACTTGACACGACACATTCAGTGTTTCAATGCTCCGAAATGGTAACCATGGCCGGGAGGATGGGCCTCCAGACTGAAATTAAAATTTTAACTAGACGCAGGCACCAACTGAAATCTGGCATCAAAAAGGAATCTTCCGTTATTAATCCATACGTTACCTTGTGGTCGGAAATGGGCAGAAATTAATGAGATAATCGGCGCCCGCACAAGTGAAAGTGTTATTCCTATCATCGTACGCGTAGCTATAAGCTGTCGGGCAGGCGATTTTTAAGATAGCACTGTAATTAGAATTAGGCCGGCAAGTATCTGGTGTCGAGTATGCTCCAGAACAACAATACTTAGGCTCTTTGGACGCGTCACAGGCGCTCTTACACGCCACTACATCTCCCTGTCCCCCAGCCACCATCCTGAACTCCGGTGGGCACTCACTATTCAAGTCAATGGCGCAACCTACGATCGCACAGCCCTCACTAGAGCCACCTTGTGGTGTGATTATCATTGGGAGGTTGTAGCCGTCCACTAGGCTGACATCGTAAATGTGGAGCCCGTTACTACCATTGAGAGCGAACTCTGCGACCGTGACTGGACTTTTAGGACTGCCACCAGAGCATTCTAGATTGGTGGAGCCGCAGTCGCCAGTGACGCAACTGAAGTTTCCATTGGTTGAATTTTGAGTGCAGAGAGTCCGACCCCATACGCGACCACTCCAGTTGGTTTCCACAGAGATTACTTTATCTTCACCTGGCCGGAGAGCGAAGCCAGTGGTCGAAGGTTTAACTGACTTGCTAGCGGTCCAAATTCCCGGCCATACATGGTCGTTGCAGTTGTTTACGAACCTAAGCATGGCGGAGTACGCTACAGGAGTAACTGAAATTTACAATTTAAACATCAGAACCGAGAAATCGTCAAAACACGAAATTTTGAGAAACAACTTTTCTTACCCGAAGAAATGAGGAGGAATTTGAGGTAGAACATAAAAATGAAAATTTGAGGAGACATTGTTTACGATGAATGGGAAGGATTGTGCTCAGAGACCTTGGAGACGTTTCTTATTGTCTTGGAGGATTCCATACATTGAAGTCGAACAAGGAAAAGTATTGGGTAGGGGAACTGAACTATATACAGAGGGAGATACCGAGAAGAAAGAGAAGCACTAGGATGAGCAGAGCTATACGGAAACAGTAGAGAAGTTAAAAGAATAAGAAGAGCAAGATTTATACGCCTGCAACAAAAATTGATGGAGCTAGATCAAGTTCAAATCGAAACATCGGCTTCACAGTTTTATGAATCTATGTTTCCCTTAAAACGCGGGAGTTGACTTGGAAATTGACAGCGAAGACCCGTGAAATGATTGAGCGAACTGAAGGAACGTCTGAAATTTCCAGGCGAGACATTTGCTAACATTGACTCCTCATGTTTCCACCAATACGCAGAAGAAGAACGAGAAACTTTATTGGGGTCCACAAGTTTGAAAATACCAATTATGTATGACAGAGTGCAAGAGGAAACTCGGACGTGAAATAAGGAAAGAAACAGGAATGCAAGCAAATGATGCAATTTCATTTGTTATTCAAAATCCAGCTTAACCAATAAGCTCATGATATTGTCCAACATCGTTAAGTTGGTAGTCCGGGTGACTAAATCCTCTGCTTACTATTTCTAAAACCATGATCAGAAAAGCAAATACATCTAATTTTACATAATACATGCATCAACTGCATATTCTGGTAAGATCAAATAAAAACACATTTAGGTGGATATAGTTCCTTTTAGAAATTGAAGTAATAAATTAATTACCAAAAAGCGACTCAAAATTACAAATGCTAAAATTAAAGCATATAAAATTGTATTAGGGAGTTGCAACACAATGTCTTTTATCCAAGTAACTAATTGTAAGATGTGAAGTTATTATCCACTTCTGCGTCACAAGGATCATTTCGATTTATGGCATTAATGTTGGTCTGTACCTGAAGTGGAGATCATTCTCGAGTTATCTAGTCCCTTGCTTGCTAACATATAGTTAGATATTTTGGTTTCTTAAGTGAAAGGCCGAGGGACTTTTTAATTCTTGAGATTTTTGAGCAACAAAATGAGTCAATATCTATCTACTTTTTTCTTGAAAATTCTTGGGTTATGTTCTCCCCGGATTGCATACACATATGAAGCAAAAGGATATTTTGAATCATTTTGGTGAGAGATGGGTGATGAAAGTGGCTCATTGAATTATTTTTTCTTAGCTTCCTTCTTCTAAATGGCTTTTTTGAGAAGCAGCATTGGAAAAATAGGTGATCCATAGTTTCTTTCCCATTGTTTCAAAGGACACACAAACTGGTGAGTTAAACTCGTTTGATTTTTTCAAGTGCATTTATCCTATTTTTAAAGCTAGCTAGGTATGGAAAACCACCTTTGGAGGGTTTCTTTTTGAATCAAACTAGGTTGAAGGAGGCTTGTATAAGAGATAAAAGGATTTGTTAGTGAAGATTCCAAATGAATGCTTCTAGCATGTCACCCTATCTTCAATATGTTAAGATGGAATATAGTTAGGAAGAGCTTCAAAAATGTTTTTTCTCAAGAAAGTAAATTTGAAAATATATTAAGAATAATGAAATTGAGTTACAAAGGATCACACTTTGAAAAGTACCTCATTAAACAACCTATACTACTCTCCACACACTACATTTCAACTTCTAAATTACTAAGAGACTGAAGTTACATTAAGCTGGAAAACAAAATTTCTAGATTCTCCATGAAATGGCTAGCGTTATGTTGCATTTCCATGCAAATTAGTTGATGATAAATTGCTCCCTTATGCTTGCAACTGTTGCAGCCAACAATGTGGTAATTTCTTCATCTTACCTATAAATCTTCTGGAGTTCCTTTCTTTCCAAATCTCCCGAAAACAGTTAGTCATTGTCACCAAATAGGCTTTCTTATCCTCCGTAGGTCTTGGATTCTTCTGTATCCATTGGCTAATGTCGACTAGTCCGAAAAATTTGTTATTATATTAGCATAGCTCAGTGATCCTCTTTATTATTTTCTTAGAGATGCTACATTGGAATAATAAATGGGCTCTAGTTTAACCTCTAAATTACATAAAACTCATGTTTTGGGAAAGGATAAATAATTCAGTTTATCCATTAAGCTAAGCTTGTTTAACATTTTTGACTATAACAAAAAGCTAGCACTTGGCTTAAGACTGCTATTCCAAACCATGCTGCTCCATTCTGCCTTAGAACCAATCCCATAGATAAGCTCATTGGTTTTCTTGTTTGCTAAGTTAGCCATAGGTATATTATGCCAATGATATATGTCCCCATATTCAGGATTTAAAAGAAGAATAGTTAATCAATTCCTCAGTAGTTTTAAGAATAGAGTCCAGTTTTCATTTTCCCTAAGTAAGTTCACCTTGACTTTCTGAGGAAAGCTGACCTTACATGTTGATTATGTAGGACAACTTCTTGAGTAGTCTAATTATCAAACCATAAAGAAGAATTATCTCCATTCCCTACTTTACAGGTTACATTTGGTTCCACTAAGACCCTTAAGTTTAAAATCTGATTAAAGAACTAGGAGGAATTGGGTTTAGGGACTAAAAACCAGAGGTTATTTCCTTTAAGAATGTAGCTATGAGGCCACTTGATCTATAATGATTCCTTGTCTATTAGGATTCTCCATATCCTTTTTAGCATTATAATTTTATTTCTACTGTTTATAGCCTCCAATCCCACTCCACCCTCTCCTTTTGGTTTGTATATGCCTTTCCAACTTACTTTTGTAACTCGTCCACATCCTCTTACTTTCCCTTATAAGAATTGCTTCATCATCCTTTTCCACATTCTTAACGAGAAATTTTGATAAGAAAATATGGGAGCACTAGTTTATATGCATTAAGGAGATAAAAAATTTCAGAATTTATAACTTATCTCTATAGGTTAAAGCTCTATTCATCTATGAACCAAGTCTTTTCTAAATTTTCTTAATCAGTGGAAAGAAATCATTATATCTAAGTCTTCTGGTGGAGATTCAAAGTCCCAGATATAAGAGATGGGGGTTGTACTTAGACATTGTTATTTGAGCAATGCTATATGAAAGATGTGACGCACTCTTTGGTAGAATGAAAAGACTCTTTGGGAGGTTAATTCCAAGGCTAGATAGCTCTTCGAACTTTTGAAGAGTATTCATCTTTAAGGATACAAAGTTCAAGTGTGCTTAGCAAAATAAGGTTATCTGCAAAAAAAAAAAAAGTTTGTCAGAGAAACTGATAGATGCATAATTTACTATGTTTTTACACCTATATTTAATGTATTTTTCTTGGTATTTTGTAGTTTTATCATATATTTGTTGCTTAATTTGCTCTAAGTGTGGTCATAGGTTATAATTTCCTTCATAGACCAAAAGGAGAAAATTTCAAAAAATGCAGCATAAAACAAAGATTCAAAATAAATTAGGGATACACAGCAGTGTCGATGGCTGTGTAAAACTCTCGGCCTATGTAGAATTGAAATTATGCAGATCTTGAGATATACACAATCTAGAACATGGTTGTGTATCAAATCGTGTATCTCCTAAAAAGCCTAAAATTTACTATAAAAAGGAATGAGTAGCGACAGGCTAGGGGAGCAGACTTTTGAGACAATTCTAGGGGTAGAGAATGCCTATAAGGAATGATATTGATCTAAGAATATGGAGAACATGAAGAAATCATCAAAAGATCTAATAGAATACAACATCAATCCTTTACCTTCCAAGAACATTTGATAGAAGAAAAAGGGAGAATTAGAATTATAAACACTTTGTTTTCTATTTGTTTTTCTTCCAGTTCATGTTTGATTTATTGTGATTCAATTATGTGTTTAATATATGTTCTAATAAATCCAGAATATTAGTTCATAATTGATTTCATAGCATAGAGATTGAGAAATCCTATGTATGAATAGATCTACGATAATTAAAATAATTTGATTGCAAACCTAAAGATAGGTCGACATAAATCCTCTAGATTATGATCAAATCTAATAGCAGAACTCACAAATTGGCAAAGCAATCCGATAAACTTTACCCTGAGTAATTCATTTAATAAACATAGGATTAGTGGTTAGTAGCCTCGAGAGAGTTATTAGCATACGATAGAAATTTCCATGGTCCAATAGTCAATAAAACAGTTGAATAATAAAAGGTTAATTTTCTAAGAGTTTTAGGGGGATTAATTGCGTAAACACTAATTCTTGATATTGATGGTTTTCTAAGTGATTTCTTTCATTTATGTGTTTAACATTGCTACCTATTTTATTTTAATTGTTAAGTTTTATTTTTTACTTAAAAAGCAATATCCAATCTGTATACTAGATAATAGGAGAAAGGTAACCACTAGTAATCACTGTTTTCATGGAATTGACTAGTACTTATCAGTACTAGCTATAGCTAATCTATGCTCTTGTAGTAATTCAACATTGACCTTAAGTATAGAGAAGACCAATCAAGTTTTTAGCACTATTGCCATGGACAGTAATATTAGGAAAACTTCTATCTTATTACTTTATCCATTTTTATCTTATTATGTTTTATTTTTATGTTATTTGAGTTTTTATATTTATTTTATTTTTGTATTATATTGTATTTTTGGTTTATTCATTTAATTTTTTTTAACTTTTCTACTTTAACTATGAGTTTGTGACTTATTGTTGGGACATTGGAATTAACAGAGGATTATAAATGGATCAATTTTTTATTTTTACTAGAGATTGGGAATAGATGGACTTTCTCTAGGACCTTTTTTACTGACAGGATTTATCACCACTTTAGTGTCTTGGCCGATTACTCGGGATTCCCAATTATTCTGTTTTTTTATGTTAGCAATGTATAGTGGTCAAATAAGATTATTTTCTTCTCAAGATCTTTTACTTTTTTTTTCATCACATGGGAGTTAGAATTAATTCCCGTTTATCTACTTTTAGCCATGTGAGGCGGACAAAAGCGGTTGTATTCAACTACAAAGTTTATTTGTATATTGCTGGAAGCTCTGTTTTTTTTTATTACTATGAGCTTTTGGTGTATTGATTGCCACATACCATATAAAAAAAATTTGAGTTCTGTCTGCTCTTTATTTTTTAATTCAATAAACTAAAAATTCTTTTCTACATTATATTTACGATATCATAAAAATATAAAAAATAGATACGATATCATAAAATCAAAAGGAGGTTAATTTAATAAATTAAATATTGATTACTTCAAAAGAGTAAAGCAACATTAAACAATTAAAGAATCAATTTTTTTATATATTTTTCTATTTTTCATTAATAAAAATTTTTATTATTTTATTATTAATTATATAAAAATATTATTATTAATTATTTAATAAAACTTATTATATTAAATATTATTCTATTATATTTGATTTATGAGCTATGATAGGTCTTCCCATTTTGTAACATCACCATACAGGAAACAGCCATTTCTTTACATGCCTTCAAAAGCTTAATCGATGTCTAAACCATGTTGTGACATTTATAGGAGCATTTTGTATAATCATGAATGTCAAGCACTGATGTATATATAGGGACAACCGGGCATATACAATCAACCTCAAGGTGCATCATATAATAATATGTGTAATTCAGAGTGAAGTAAACCTTACGCATATGAATGGAATGACTATGTTCCAACTGAATATGTACAACAAGGGTAGCGATGTGAAAGTATTATAGATAAGCTAACAGAATACCTTGCCAAGAGTATAACTAGTCGAGATGAAGTCTAAAACATATTTTCTTCACTTGTATATTTTGAGCATAATGTTGCATACTATATGAGCTTACTGATGTCTCAGAGTGAAGAAAAGATGATAGTCCACTTCATGAATAAAAATACAATTCAATAAATTAAGGAGGTAAATGTTGTTCTAAAAGATATGGTGATCAATTTTATTCAAGAATCAATCATGAGGCATAGGGAAATAAAGGATCATATACAAAACATGGTGAATCAGGTTAACAAGTTGGTAGAGATATTAATTGATGAACTGTAAGGGAATTTACCTAGTACTATTGAAATAAATCTTATAGAAGGCACAATGGTAATCACCCTTAGTAATGAAAAAGAACTCCTAGAAGAAGAAGAATAAGAGGAAGAAAAACAAGAAGCAAAGAAAGCGGAATAGAGTATTATTAAAAAAATAATGGAACTTTTAGCTAGAAAGAAAGCTAATAAACTTGACGTCAAAGAAATATTTTATTCACTGAAATATCGTGACAATAACAAGGAATATTATTTGAGCTTATCAGTGCAGCAAAGTAAAGAAAAGACAAGTGTTGGCTTTAGGAATAGAGTGACATTCTAAAAAGAGCTTCCAGAAGAAGAAGACGAAGAAGCCTCCATCCAAAAGGAGGAAGTAAAGAAGTGGCAAAAGGTAATTTCAGAAGACGAGCTAGAAGCCTTTGTCCAGGAAGAAGAAGAAGAAGAAGAAGAGTGGACAAAGATGGTTGAGGAAGAATTGGCAGATGAACCAAATAAAGAAAATACCGATGAGGCATTTGTAGTTACCTTAAGTATGTAGGGTTCGCACTTCCTCCATGACAAACTGCCTAAGTTAACTAATGATTCAAGGAGTTTTGTTATTCCCTATGTTTTTAAAAGTTTTTCATTAAAAAGAGCATTGATGGAATCCATTATTGTTATTAATACAATCAAGTAGGCCCTTGTGATTATCTTGCAACATATGGCTTACTTATAGGTCACTAAAATGCCTTGTGGAGAAACAGTTAGAAGCAAGCCATTGATCATAGATCCAGAATGAGGTTAAACATGTAGGGTACATTGGGCGACCGATGTTAAACAAGCATTGCGTGGGAAGCAACCTATGAATTAAGATAGATTTTATGTTATTTTATTTTCATGTGTCTTAGTTCTTTTCATTATTGTTATTTTTATTTCTTTATATTATTTTTATCCATTTTCATTATATTTACAAGGATGTAGTCTACTATTGGATGGATCGATGTAAAAAAAGGATCATATTTAGGAAAGTATCAACTTAAACCTTCACAATTGTATTCATAATCATATTGTGTACATTGAGGAAAATATACAACTTTAAGTATAAGAAAGGGTTAATGATTTTTAATTATTTTTTAAAGCTTATTATAATATTGGTTACTAAATTTTATTAACTAATATCTTGACTTAATTAAAATATATCCATCAATAATTTGTTTCGTTATTGAATATTAATTATAATTAGTATGGAAAAGGATGATATTTAAAATAAATTTGCTTTTCTAAGTTATATTTTTGGTATTCATTGAAATAATCAAGTTGAATGAAATTGCAAACTATTTTCAGTAAAAATACCCATTTTTCATAAGCTTTTAAGTCTAAGAGCAAAATTTTTTTTATGCTCTTTTATTTCATTTATATGTGTTATCATGCATGGTTGAATGATTCTAAAACTTGCTTTTATTACGCATATTGAAACTATATTTGTTAAATTAGAAGCATTAAAAAGATGAAGGCACTTAGATTTAACAACTTGTTTTTAGCCTATTTCTTTAATTATTACCTTTCCTTATTTTATCCTTTAGGAGTAACCAAGTTTGAGCTTAGCCTTTTTCATTATTTAAACCCACATGTTATTAACCTTTAACCGATTTTTCTTCGGAATCTTTTTGTTGTTTTGAATCTTAAAAGTTATTTATATTTTTTTTTTGTTTAATAACAACAACAATAACACCTAGTATGAATCCCGCTAATACACAGGGTCTGAGGAGGTCTAGTAGTACACAATCTTACCCCTAACTAATAGAGAGGCTGTTTCCAATTGACCAAATGAAAAGAAGAAAGTATGAGAGAGATAGTACAACACCCCACTCTCACAAGACATGTACGCGACATCCTAAGTGATATTCGAGTACGTACCCTACAGGGTGACATGCTAAAATAGTCAAACAGTGAAAGTCATTACAATTTTTTTCCAATTCAATGCACCTATATTTCAAAAAATCAATGACAAATCGGGCCCACTTTATTCGAAAACATTTTCATTCACAAGTGTTACTACACTTATTAGACATATCATCAAATCTAGTACTCACTTGGGTCCATTTCATTTACAAACATCACTCCCCACAATTGTTATTACACTTTACAATTTACGCACATACATTACACAATATTCGCATAAATATATTTCAAAGTGCAGTGGCTAGACTCTAATTTGTCTAATTGGAGATCTTCTCTAAGATTGAAAAATATTGCAAATTTTGGGCAAGTTTTGCTAACTCAGTGAGCGGACCATCCTCGATGGCTCACTCAATCACATAACACATTAATCTATATAATCACATAATTCACATCACTTCATCAATTCACTATGATGAGTCACATACATATCATAAATCAGTCCAACTATTTAAGTCATACATATCAGATGCATATGCAAAGCTCATGAAACTCGCTTTCAATTATTATTGTTGTGATCGAGTGCTTATAATTGTCCAGTATACATTGCGGATACCGGTCTCATTGATAACTATCCTATATCCGTTGGGGATACTGGACTCATTATACATAGTGAGCGTTTAGCTATTAATCATATTATTAGCTTTTAGCTCTTTTTCAGTGGCTACTCTGGTCACAACAACCTTTATGTATCATACATTCATGTAATGAAATGCATCAATCACATATGATCAATCAGTCACTTTATTTCACTTTACACCTCATCAGACCTTGGTCCGGCATTCAACATTTAATTTGAGAATCACTTAGTTCATTCACATGCACATTCACATTTTTCTTAGGAACTTTGTTCGACATTCAACAATCAAGTTGAGTATCACATATTTCTTCAAATTCACATACAAGGAGCACTTTCAATGATTTTCACATGCGCCAAACACCTCGGACATTCAATATCCGGAATTAGTACAATCACATTCACATTGCATACCATTCATATCAATAGTCATTCAATGCAGAAATTTAAAGTAGAACAACAATGAATGAGACCATCTAGGTCAACTCACAGTACGCTTTAGATTAGTATTAGCTTCTATGATCCAAAAATGTCTAGATGTGGACGTTCTATCATGTATCATCATTATGCAAAACAAATATTGCACACACATTATTAATTGCACAATCTTATGAACACTCAATCACATACATATGTATATGTGTTGTGTATATGCATGCTTAATGACAATCCCGGGTATATCATGTAAATTCACATCTTATGTAACATCCCGTCACTTGAATTAAAATTTAACATGGTGATTATTAGAGATTAATGAGAAATTAGGAAGCATAATTTATGCTCATGCAATATTGTACATTCACATATATGTGAATATTTATTTTGATTCATTAAAAAAATTATACATGCATTCATTGACATTTTTGGGTATAATTAATTGTTAAAAATGCAATTAAAATGTGAATTGTGAATTATTGGGGCTAAAAATTTGTTTGGAGAGTCGTATTATTATTTTCAAAATTTTGGTAAATTTTAGAAATTTTCAAAAAATGTGGGGCATTTTAGACAAATAAAAATAAAATAAAATAATAGGTGACAAATGGAAGAGTGACATGTGGCAGTCTTGCATGTTGACACATGGACTATATGCAAAGAACACACGTGGTTAAGTGTGTGGCTGGAGAGAAATTGTTAAGTGATGTTTTTATGTTTTTGTGAAACAACCCCTTTAATAAAACTCTTCTTTAGCTCATCCACCGAAACATCAACTGTTGAATTGTTTTTGTGTGATTGATTCAGTCTCATCTGCTGGAGACTTATGGAACTAGGTAAGTGATTTTACTGATGTTCTAATATTGTAAATGAATGCTTGCATAAGTTATTGTAGGAGGAAGCAATTCGGTGATGAAAACATGGAGGATTATGTTTGAATTTTGAACCTTGGATTCTTGGTTTGTTGTAAGTTGTTGCGTTGAAAAGAGGATAGGAAAGTTGGTTTATGCAATGGATGCAATAGTTAGAAAGTGTAAAAGTGGGGGAAAAAAC
>JANSVA010000007.1:1150390-1165470 GCA_025504915.1 Erythroxylum reticulatum
CAAAAATGTTTTTTCTCAAGAAAGTAAATTTGAAAATATATTAAGAATAATGAAATTGAGTTACAAAGGATCACACTATGAAAAGTACCTCATTAAACACCCTATACTACTCTCCACACATTACATTTCAACTTCTAAATTACTAAGAGAATGAAGTTACATTAAGTTGGAAAACAAATTTTCTAGATTCTCCATGAAATGGCTAGCGTTATGTTGCGTTTCCATGCAAATTAGTTGATGATAAATTGTTCCCTTATGCTTGCAACTGTTGAAGCTAACAATGTCGTTAATTTCTTCATCTTACTTGTAAATCTCCTGGAGTTCCTTTCTTTCCAAATCTCCCGAAAACAGTTAGTCATTGTCACCAAATAGGCTTTCTTATCCTCCTTAGGTCTTGGATTCTTCTGTATCCATTGGCTAATGTCGACTAGTCTGAAAATTTTATTATATCAACATAGCTCAGTGATCCTCTTTATTATTTTCTTGGAGATGCAACATTGGAAGAATAAATGGGCTCCAGTTTCAATCTCTAAATTACATAAACTCAAGTTTTGGGCAAGGAAAAATAATTCAGTTTATCCAAGCTGACCTTACATGTTGATTATTTTGGACAGCTTCTTGAGTAGTCTAATTATCAAACTATAAAGAAGAATTATCTCCATTCCCTACTTTATAGGTTACATTTGGTTCCACTGAGACCCTTAAGTTCAAAATCTAATTAAAGAACTTTTAGGGACCAAAAACCAGAGGTTGTTTCCTTTGAGAATGTAGCTATGAGACCACTCAATCCATAATGATTCCTTGTCTATTAGGATTCTCTATATCCTTTTTAGCATTATAATTTTGTTGCTACTATTTATTGCATCCAATCCGACTCCACCCTCTCCTTTTGGTTTGCATGTCTTTCCAACTTAATTTTGCAACTCCACATCCTCTCACTTTCCTCTATAAGAATTGCTTCATCATCCTTTTCCACAGTCTTAACAAGAAATTTTGATAAGAAAATATGGGAGCATCAATTTATATGCATCAAGGAGATAACAAATTTTAGATGTTATAACTTATCGTTGTAGTTAAAGCTCTATTCATCCATGAACCAAGTCTTTTCTAAATTTTCTCAATAAATGGAAAGCAATCAGTATATCTAAGTCTTTTAGTCGAGATTCGAAGTCCCAGATATAAGAGATGGGGTTTGTGCTTAGACATTATTATTTGAGAAATGTTATATGAAAGATGTGATGCACTCTCTAATAGAATAAAAAGGCTCTTTGGGAGGTTAATTCCAAGGCCAAATAGCTTTTTGAACCTTTGATGATGATGATGATGATGATGATGATAATAGTAATATTAACAATAATAATAGTCATAATAATAATACTAAGTATAATAACAAGAATAAGAATAATAAGAGTAATAATCATAAACAAAAGTTAATAATCAGAATGATAGTAATAATAATAATGATAATAGTGACAATAATAATAATAATAATAATAAGAGTTACTAAATCAAGCAAAATCCCTAAGAGATAAGTACTACCTATTTACAAGTTTAGGCTGACTATAATAAAAATTACAATAATCTCTTTACGAAGGATCTTTTATTTAAATCCTAGTACACCAAAGTTTTCTATTGCGAGTCATGTCTTCGATAAGTTTCAACATTGCCATATCAGTCTTGATTACCTCCCCCAAAGTTTTCATAGGCCTCCTTTTTTTCTTCTTATAGTCGTTCAGTACTATCTTCTTACACCTTCTCACCGGAGCGTTTGGGTGTCTCCTTTTAACAGATCAAAACTACCTAAGTCTTGTCTCTCTTAATTTGCCAATAATATTAGCCACCTTCAATCTGTCCCTTACCATTAAATTCCAAACCTGATTTCTTTCAGTAAGGTTACACATCCATCTGAGCATTCTCGCCTCCATTACCATTAGCTTATGTAGAGAACTAAATATATGTAAAATTTAATGCTTAATAATTATCACTTATTAACATAAACATTGCCTTTCGATATGACCAAATACAAGAAAGGATTCAACGACAATCTGAGCAGTATGAAGATGTTGATGAGAGTCAAACATATCTTCATATAGTGGGTGGTAGGGACTATCATGGAAGGATCTTCAGCTTAAGTTCATTTGCGAACACATGTTATTTGCAATCTTTCACATCCAATACAATAACATCTAATAGGCAGTCTGTATCTAATGAAGTCCATGAACTTTGGAGCACAATACATGCACTGGCAATTTAATTGCAACAATCGATAAAGTACATAATTCAGCTCTGAAATGACATAGATAAGTTGAAGGAGAAGGGTAGCACCTCATCACAATATTCAGAGCATCCGCATTTACCAAATGAATAACGTAATTGTAGTCATTTTGTATGAATTAAATACTTATTGTTTTAGATAATAATTTTTTATTATCAATTAAGATAATTTTTATTTCATATCATCAATCAACTTTCTGTTTTAATAAATTAAATATAGAAACAAATTAAAATATTATCAACAGATAATTGATAACTGTATAAATTATACATCAATTAAAATTAAATGCAGGAAAATATTAAAAAACAATATCAGTAAATTTACTGACAGAAAAACAAAATTTGTTGGTAAAATGCAATGAACTTACCGACAGACGATCGAAATCTGTTAGTAAAATGTAGTAAATTTACTTATTGATAACTAAGATCTATTGGTAAAATTAGTCATGAAATTAACCAACGGATTTGAGAAATCTGTCGATAAGGTTACCGACAGAGGAGTCTTGTCTATCGCTAAATTTATCGACCGAATCAAACCTTCCATCACTAAATTTACCAACAACACAAAAATTATCATCGCTAAATATAGCCGCAAAATAGAAAATGTTTGTTAGTAACTTAGCGACAGAAAATCTTTACTATGTCACTAATTATTATCTACGACCGTTTCTCCGATACCTCATTTCATCAGTAAATTATGTCACTAACTTAGCTTGTCGACAAAAAACCTTCACATTCTGTTGGTAATTTTCGTTGTTAAACCCCATTTTTCTTGTAGTGATAATTTAAGCGAATATTCGATTGGATGAAATTCTAGGTTTTCATTTATTCTCTTCTTTTAATTTCACTTATATTTGATGCATATGATAAATTCTATATATGCAATATAAGCATAAAACTTTTAATTATAAATATTTTTGTTTTAGGTTTCGCTTCTAGTTGATTATGTTCCTTAGCATGGGCTTTTGTTGTAGTACTTATAGAATCATAGAATTTTAATATTCTTTCTATCTGATGTATTGATATAGTTATTCTTTATTATATGAAGAAATAGTAACATTTTAAGTACTTTGTATTATCCTTAATTTTCTATTTGTCTAAAAATTAAACAATTTTGTATATTAATTGTGGTTATTGTTTATGTGAAAAGTAATATTAATAGAAATAAATAGATTATTATCATTTCAAATTTCTATTATTATAATTTTTTAGGGCAAGGTTGATGTAAAATTAAAAATTATATGCACAATATATTGAGGGACTATATTATAATTTTAAAAAATTCTAAGGTAGTATTGACTGATACCAATATATTACCGTATTATAACTAAATCTAATACCAGTACTGATATGATATTCATAACATTGCCTGTAACCTTCTTTGTTGCCAATTTGTATTTATAATATGTTTTCCAAGTTTCATAAAGTAAAAGAGAAATAACAAGGTTAATTTAATCTTTTTTTGCCTAGATTATTCGTTAAACTAAACTTCCTTTATACAATATTTTTAATTGAAAAATAATGTGCTGCTCTTGCATAATTACGTAAACTTGAAATTTCTTCTCTCTAATTATACAAAGAAGTAAGCAAGCCTTTATAGACATTTTATAGGCTTTGGGTAAAAAAAGGATTCATATTTTGTCTCTTTTTGTTTTTTATGAGGGTCAAAAGTAAGCCCTCATAAAAAACAAAAAGAGTTTAAGTAAGCCTCATAAAAAATAAAAAGAGTTAAAATAAGAGTTCTTTTTACTGTTTTTTTATGAAAATCAAGAGTGAGCTTTTGACCCTCATAAAGAACAAAATGAGATAAAATAAGGGTCTTTTTTGTTATCAATTTTGTTCTTTATAAGGATTCGCCTTAGACAAGTGCCTTTCGTGTCCTTGCGTAGGCTAGGTGTAGAAGTAAGGATGGTGCATTTTTACTCCTTGCATCCAATCTTTTAAAACTACTTATGATAAAATGAAACAAATTAGTTGAATATATAAATATAGACCTGTTCAAAATCATAGATAATAACGAATTAAATTCCTTAATCATGTATATCAATAAATTAAATTCAAGTGTATCGACAACTCATAAACCCTAGAAAAGGATACTAAGAATTACTAGTTTTAGAATTTTAAAATCTAGTTAGACCAAAAAAAAAAGATTGAATTTTTTGAGTGATCTGATTGTGCGATTCTCCTTTTTTTCTTATTTGAGATATTATGTGAATGAATTGACTAATAAGTTCAAATTAAAGTAACAAAAAAAATAAATGGGTAAAAAAAAAGCTTATTATCCCTAGAGTAACTTTTATTCGTTGAGTGACAACCCTTCTACTCGACACTGTCGAATCATTAAAACCGACTTTCATCCCTGCTCGACGAGTAAGTCTTGCAGTCAAGCTCCCTCCTGCCTTTGCACTCGATGGTCAATCCCGTCCGGCCTGAGGAAACCTTTGAACTTATTGTCAACCTCTTTAGGATATGAATCAATCTGATTCAGAAGGGAAGAACTTGCATCAATGTCTCAATTTTCATTCAAACATGGGTTTGATTCACACTCCATGTTCTGATAAATATTTACAATCCGAAAAGAGAAAAAACGGAGTCCTTGTCTAAAGAAATGTGTTGAAAAGGGAAAACGTATAGAACCTTTCAATGCGATAGTGCTTTTGCAACTCTCTCAAAATAGAATCTATTCCAAACATATATGTCATGGTTCCTTACTTCGATAGGGTACAAATATCTTAATTTGATATTTTTAGATACCTTTTTCAGACTTATTGCGATACTAAATAGCAGTAAAAAGTGTGTATCTATTTTTCATAATATTATGCATGAATCAGATATATCATGATGAATTCTTCAGAAAAAAATTATGTCTTCCACAATGGAATATGATAAATGAGATTTCAAATAATTGTTTACATAATCCATTTCTTCTCTTTGTTTCGCTTTCCCGAGCCTATAGTGAGTTATAGACAAAGTTCAAAAAGGTCAAATCTTTGATGATTCCATCATACTTGATGGAGTTGTGAAAACTTCTGGATAGGTATCCTATATCTAAATTGAATTCTTTCTGGTTAAAGAATCTCTTTTTTGAAGAAAAAAGGGGAGGGGGTAGGATTCATTTTATGATAAAAATGTATTAATTTAAGATATTTCACAACAAGAAAATAAGGGATCCATTGAATTCAAATAGTCAATTTCACTAATAAGATACGAAAGTTTACTTCATATTTGGAATTACATAAAAAAGACTATTTATCTCAAAAAGGTTTAAGAAAAATACTAGGAACACGCCATCAACTCTTGTCTTATTTGGCAAATAAAAAGAAAGTACTTTATAAAGAATTAATTACTAAGCTAGGTATTCAAGTCATTCCTTAAGTCTCATAGGTTTGGTTTGATCCTGTAGAATCAAACTCATTTTCTCATTAAGCGAAGGGTACAAAAAATCATATTGATTTTTCGGTAAAAAAAGTACTATGTGAGATCTTCAATTTTTTCCTTTTTCACTATTCCTATCCCATACGTACGTTTGAATAAATAGATTATCTCTTTTTCTATATCCTATGAATTGATATTATTACATTTCAATTCCTTCTCGACACCTCCTAAGGAAAATTCCAACTAGGATCCCAAATTGACGAATTAGGGGAGCTTATCTATGCGATTATGCGCTCTTTGAATAGGAATCCATTTTTTTGAAAGATCCTGATTTTCATGCTTGGATAGTCTCCGAGATTCTTTCGATGACCTATGTTGTGTTGAAGGGATATCTATCTGATCCGATCAATTACATAAAGCATGCAGCAACAACGAAACTAGGAAAAATATACAAAAATGATAGTTCTTTTTATTTATTATATTTTCTATTTTATTAGTATTAGTTAGTTATCCGGGCTCAATAAGTCCTTTTTTCCGTAATGAACTGTTAGCAATATGTCTCTAAATCGAAATAATAGAATTGGATTTCTTATTTATTGTACAATTTTGTTTATTATTTCTTTTATAAAGAACATTATTTTGATGACCCAATTTTGCTTTCTTTTAATAAATTGAAAAAGGAAATTTCTAATTTTAGGACTTTAAAAAGAAATAATTTTTTCAATTTATTAATTAATTTTTCGCGTTATTTAAAGATGAGCTCAAAAAGTTAAAATTGGTTTCGGAGAAAGCCAAATGACGGTTCGGTTTCCATTCTTTAATTCAAGTGTACCGACGACTCACTCCCTTCCTTCCTATACGAAACGATAAGAAAGAAGAAACAGAAAACTAATCAAAGCAAAACACTGTTGCTGGGTCAAATGGATCCGATGAGGACGTGTTTGATGTGCAATCAATTGGGAGTTGGTTCCCTGTGGCTATATCGGTGCTTTTTGTAACATCCGACTCTTTGCTTATTATGTTACTCTATACTTTCCATTTTAACTGTACAATTATTACTAAGAGACAAAGAATACAGGGATGACAACAAACTAGTTCATGCACTTAATTTAGGTATTTTTAATAGGTCGACTCATAGTATAAACTTTAGGTCTATATTGTTTTGAGGTTCAACTCTTATAAGTTGATCCATTGCCATCCTGAAAGAACATCTTTAAATGCCTATATATTTATATAAACCTAAATGCCTGAAATTAAGTGAAATTCTCTCCATAAAAATGGTTTCAAGTTTCAACTGTCCCTTCTCGTGTGCTCGTCCTCTTTATTCAGACATGGACTAATAATGGCTTGGCTTAGTATTGGACATGTTGACTTTATACATTAGGGGTTATCTAAAAAATCTATGTTCACGGATGGTTTACATTCAAGCTAACATCATTGTTGTACTAAACTTTATCTTCAAAACAATTTAGTTATTAAGATAAAAGAAATAGGATTCCTGTAGTTTAAGAAATTTTGGAAAATCTCTATCCATCTTCAAACTAATTGCACTGACACGAGTTCAACTAAATGCGTAAGTCAAGACAATTAGTGTGGCCAGGAAATTTAGAAGAAATTGCTTTCACCGTGGCCCCAGCAAAAAGGATCTTCCACCAGCTGTTGCTATGCATACTTTTGGTTTCAAAATAGAATTAAAGTTTTAGGAAAACATCATAGTGCCTCACAGCCTCTCTTAAAAGCATCTTAACATGTCCTCTGTGGAACAACATTCCTCTGACGAATGAATTTTTAAATGCAAGCAAAGAAAGAAAGAAAGACTCTCGCTTTCTTTCATTTTCCACCCAATAAGCAAAAGTGTTTACTGTAAAGACTCGCACTTTCTTTCATTTTCCACCCAATAAGCGAAAGTGTTTACTGTACTACTTGTTGACTTACTGCCTCTCACTCTTTGCTTGCTTTGGGTAAGTTCCATGGACTATCATCATCCTAGTGCCGTGTCACTTTTATTGATTTTGTCCTCCCACCTCCCTCTCTCTCTCTCTCCCTCGCAAGCTGTAATGCAAGCTCCTGATTTTTCAAGGTACCTTTATTCATCTCACTTGTCAGACCTCTGAGTTTTGAAGGTTACTTCAATAATCTGTTTTTTTTTAATCAATTTCAACTCGTCAATCCTTTTGATTCATGTTCCGCTAGGTTGCTAATGGATGCTTTTCTCACTTCATAGCTCGAGTTTTTTTTTCTTCTTCTTTTTGGAAGGTAAAAGTCTTACATAGCTACTTCCCACAAATCCCAGAAATATTTTGCTGTTACATGTAGATTAGATTTGAGAATTTGGTTGGAATCAGGTTTGTTAGTTTCTGTTATTTTGTGGCCTTCTTGAGTTTGGCTTCCAATGGACACCGATAGCGGAGAAATGAAGTCAAAGATGGAAGATTACGAGATTCTAGAACAGATTGGGGGAGGAGCTTTCGATGGTGCTTTCCTTGTTCTTCATAAGACAGAGAAAAAGAAGTAAGAAAATTGATTAATAATTTCATCGGGTTCCTTTCTTTCATGATCTTCTTTCTGCTACAATTTTTGAGTCACCCTTTTCAGTTTTCGGAGTGAATTACTATTTCATTTTGTTATTGTGTCTGTTTATGGATCAATCTCCAAGATCAGGTTTCTAGGTGTTGACAGGTTGAAGAAGATGACTCACGTTATTGCTCTTTTTAATTGTGCAAACTGTGATCTCAATTTAAATTTCCGTTGGAAGAGTCTTCCAAGATTCTTTATTATGTAAACATGTTTATTGATTCCAAAGGAAGTGTTCGATCAAAATTATGATTTTTCATTTATTAGCGGTTGGTGGCTGCCGTGTCAGCACGACCCTTAATCTGTTTCCTGTCATTGTCTTTAAAGTTCCAAATTCTTGATGTTTTGAGATTCCTTTTACATATTTACAAGTCTGTCACCTTTTTGGTAGGTATGTCTTGAAGAAGATCCAGTTGGCTAAGAAGACAGAGAAGTTCAAGCGCCCAGCTCACCAAGAGGTAACCTTCACTTCTGCTTCGAATATAAAATTTTATTTTCCCTTTTTTATTCCTGGTGGCCAGACAATGAGCTCTTTCCTTTCCCTGATGAAATTTTATATCTCCACTCCTATGAATAGAGTTTTTATGTTTATTTTCTATGATTCTAATCTGTAGTTTACTAGAAAACCTGCTATCATGTATACAACTACTTCATGTCAATCTAAAAACATGAAATCTACTGTCCTGACTTAGTTACAACTTATACGTGTTCTTAGTGATAACATGCTGTTTGACTTCTATACACATTTTTAGAATCATTCTCTCCTTTTGTGGAACAAGTTCTTAGGTGAGACTGTACCACCATGCCAACATATTGCTCTCTACTTTTGAGTTATTAGTACCAGTTTTTACTGTTTCTTTTATAATTAATACATTGCTGCGCGTCTAGGAATGTAATCCTTCTTTGATCTGCTTTAATAGTTAGCCAAGAAGATAGATTAATAGACTTTCAATTCTGATGATTCCGATCTGTTAAAACAACATTAGCTTTATTCTTCCTGGGCCATTCTGAAGACACTATCTTGGATTGTTATGTACTGCAGAAGAACTTCATTGCTAAACTAAACAACCCATACATTTTGGAGTACAAAGATTCCTGGCTGGACAAGGTCAGAACAGTTCTTTTTTTTGTTATTTTTAGCTGTGCAGAGTGGGAATTATCATCTTTGTGACTTATGTTATTTACTCTATTTTGAGATGTTTACTGGCTTACCAAAACTGTTTATGCATCTTTTTATGTAGGGGGATTGTTTGTGCGTAGTAACCGGTTACTGTGATGGAGGAGACATGTAAGTTTCTATCAAGTAGTCCAATATTTTAGATGGGTAGAGTGGTGGAATGTTTAAGATGCTATATTGTGTTAAACATTCTAGAGATTTCATTTTCATTTAATTATGTGTTAGGATCTATATATCTGCATAGGTATCTTCCAAGGATTCAAGTACAACTTTCCAATGTTAGTGGATGAAACTTGTTAGAGTTTCAACCAACTATTGATAGTGGTTGTGAGCTTCTCATGTTTTCTTTTCTTTTTTAAGTCAAATTTTTTGGAAACTATCTTAGAAATTATTTTGTAGTTGTTCTACGTATTGTTTTTCCTATTTTTCGACCTGTTAGTATAATTTGTCTAGTAAGATCCTCTTACTATTTGCAATGTGGAAATGGAGATCTATTGGTTAATTTCTTCAAAGTTCCTTCTATATCTAGCTTTTTTTATCGTGTATTAAAATGGAAAAAAGAATACATTAATAACTAGCTTTTTTATCATATATTAAAATGGAAAAAAGAATACATTAATAACTTTTCAATTGAAATTAACAATTTTTTATTAACAAAATCTATAATGGAATAATGGAAGGACTTAATTGAATAATAATTGGACCTTGAAAAAGAAAGCTACATTAGGATGACTGTATAGATGCAATTAGAGGATTAAACCAATAATAGGCCATCTCATAATCAGTTTAAGCAAAGTTGACAAGCCAGGTAATTTCCATGAATTATCCTTAGAAAAAAATGAACTCCTGGTGTTGCATATTGCAGTACTAGTATACTACTGATAAGTGGATGATTATACACTTCACTCTTCTTTGATTTTCCAACAGGTCTCAGATTATTAAGAAGGCTAGAGGAATATTTTTCACTGAGGAGGTAATTAGCAAGTTATTAGTTTCTTTAAATTGTCAAAGAGTATTATCTTATATAATCTTTTTATTCTCAAACTTGTCAGAAAGTTTGCAAATGGCTTACTCAGTTGTTGCTAGCTGTGGACTACCTGCACACTAACCGTGTTTTTCATGGAGATCTTAAGGTATATTTGTACGCTTTGTATATGAGCAGAAGGGAAATCAGTGGATTGTTTCTCATTTAAGCATTTTGATTTCCAGTGTTCCAGCATATTCCTCACCAAGGAAAGTGATGTGCGACTAGGTAAGTCATTTATCTCACAGGGGTGTTTTCCCTTGCCAGAGTCCGGTCCATCTTTAAACTTGTCTATTAAATGAAATTTTTTTTTGATGTAACAAGCAGGTGACTTCGGACTTGCAAAGCTTCTGAACGAAGAGGAGCTTACTTCCTATGTATGGTCTTGTACTACTTTTAATAACTCGATTTATCCCGTGGAATTCTGAAGTCAACTTAAATTTCTTAACTTGAAGAGCTGAACGTAGTTTTTGACTTGTTTCGCAAATTTGTGGCCTATTCATTATTAAACTGCACTACTTCTAATCAATACTTGATTGGTTTATGATTTTGTAGTACTGACGATTAAACTATTTCTTAAAGTTAGTTCTCATCATCTTTCTGCTTCGGTACTTTATGATCTCAAATAGGTTGTTGGCACACCCAATTATATGTGTCCTGAACTTATAGCGGATATGCCATATGGCTACAAATCTGACATCTGGTTTCTAGGTAAGAACTTTTGTTGTTAAAATTCTCGAGTAGCGATTACATATTCTTCTTTTTTCAGGGTGCTGTATGTTTGAAATTGTTGCTCATCACCCACCATTTAGAGCTCCAGTGAGTGAACAAATGATCTATCTAGAAATCATTCTTAACATTATTTACATGAAAGCAATGAATTCTAAAGCATGATAATGATTTGGACAGGATATGGCTGGACTTATCAACAAAATAAACAGATCTTCCATTTCTCCTCTTCCTATACAGTATTCCTCCTATCTGTAAGTATTAGTTTTTCCTCTATAACTTGTGGCTCTTGCTAAAACATGTACATTATTTTATGCACATATATTCTGTTAAATGTTAACAGGAAGCAAATCATTAAGAGCATGCTAAGGAAGAACCCAGAACACCGACCAACGGTAAGTTTTGAAACTTTGGCTTATATCTTTCACCTGTGGCATGTTAGTCAGTTATGATAACTGGAATGACTGTCGTTTCAGGCTGCAGAGCTACTAAGACATCGACATTTGCAGCCCTACCTCCTCCGTTGTCGTAATTTATCTTCAGTTTTCCTTCCTGTAAAGCCCATAAACAATTTCAAGGAGAAATCACCTAAGAAAGCAACTTCTAGCATATATGGTGGGAAGGACAACAGAGACAAGGAATCTGGAGGGGTAAACCTGCCAGTAGCGAATCGTGCAGTAAGTAGCAACGTGCAACCCAATTATCTACCTCATATTGACAATCCAACATCTACGTCAAGCACAGAAGACAATCTTGAGATTAAGGGGGTTGATCCCACAAGCTATGCTGCAGAAGTATCTGATTCTATAACTGGACCAAAGGACAGTGTTTGGTCCAGTTCCACTGATTCTGAAACAAGTGTTTCCAATGGGGAGAAACCAGTTGAATCTAGGAATATACCTCAGAGGGACTCTATTGGTGCTCAGTGTTCAGAGATCACAGAGAATTCAAACCATGAAGGAGAACCACCTGATTCTGAACCAAGTGTTTCCAATGGGGAGAAACCAGCCGATTCTAGGAATATACCTCAGAAGGACTCTACTAATGCTCAGTGTTCAGAGATCACAGAGAATTCAAAGCATGAAGGAGAACCAACTGCTGAGAATATGAAGCAACCAAAAAAAGTTGATGCCATTAAGATGAGCATTGAAGTTCAACCACAAAAAGTTGATGCCAAGAACATGAGCATTGAAGTTCAACCACAAAAAGTTGATGCCAAGAACATGAGCATTGAAATTCAACCAAAATGCTACAACCAGCAACCTCTTGAATGTATAGAGAGACAGGATACTTCGAGAAAGGAAAGTCATGAGCAGAAAATAAATGCACGTGAGGATGATAACAACTTACCGTCATCCATGACAAAAACTTCTGTCGAGCCACTATGTGTACAGAAGCCTGAAAGTACTGATGCTGGTACAGTTGTTCATATCGGCTGCATTCCATCTGACAGTTGCGAGAAACTTGTCCTTAAAGATGATATGGAGAATAATTGTGCAACTCAGATAGAAGAGAATACTTGTGCATTGGAAATGAAAGATGATGCAGCCAGTGGAATTTTGTTGCTGGAAACACTTAGTGCATTAAGTGGTGGTAATGAAGCCAAGGGTAAGTGGGAGAACCCAGGTGGGCAAAGAGCTGATGCCTTGGAATCATTACTGGAGCTATGTGCACGGCTACTTAAACAGGACAAAATAGATGAGCTTGCTGGTGTGCTAAGGCCATTTAGCGAAGAAACAGTTTCATCTAGAGAAACAGCCATTTGGTTGACAAAAAGCCTCTTGTCCCAACACAAATTCAATGGCAATGGCGGTGATTGCAGCTGATCTAATGGTTACTGCGAAGATGCATGTGTTTATTATGGAGCGAGCGTGTTTGAACGAGGATTATAATTCACAAGTATTTTACCACCTTCACTCATCTGTTCCGTCCCATGCAACGCAATTGTATATGCACCACTCCCCTCGGCCAATCTGTATCTAAGAATTTGCTTCCACTAAACTTTGTTTTTTCTTTTCTGCGTTATCTGCGAAAATAGACTGTTTGCTTTGTTTTGTTGTATCTTTGCTAGATCAAGCTAGAATTATTATCTGGCTGAAGTAGAATTTTACAGTCAGGCATATCTTGTTGGAAATTGTAAACAGAATATATTTGAGTGTTTGACTAATGTCCATAACACTTTAATTTGCTTGTGTTTTTATTGATTTATTTACTGATGTCCACATTCTTGAACTTCTTTAGTATGGAAGCTTATGATCAAGCGTGCAGAATTTTGCTTTTGTAACACCGAATCCTTTCCAATAGTATCATGTAATCGAAAGAACGCAACTGTATATATTTCAATATCCTTTAATCAACTGCAGCAAATGACTCGAATGAGCATGATATTTCCCAGCAGCAAAGCTACTACTTGGACATGGTTACAACTTGTGGTAAATATGTCGGTTGAGCTTACAGCAAATAATAGCCGAAAACTGAGAGAAGGGAAGCGCCAACCAACGACAATGACCCAACAACCGGCAAAGCTGCGGATGCGGCGCTGGCAGGGCCAGGGCCAGGAGCGGGAGCAGGAGCTGAAACTGAAGCTGAGACCTCTTCGGCGGCTAATACAGCACTCATGGAGGCTGCAGCGGCCACCAGGACGCCAAAACAAATCCTCTTCATGTCCATTGTTGAGGAGCAATCAAGAATGGCTACTTAGACCTGCCCTGAAGCTGAAAGGAAGAATTTTTTTTATTTATTTACTTTTTTTCTCTGATTTTTTTGTGCAGGCCTGGCATGGTTTATGAAATCATGGTCAAGTGGGATTTTTAAGGACAAACTTTGAGGTTAAATTTAGAATGGAAACAGTTATTTTTAGTTGTTTATGAATCCGTAATCGCATGGGCGCGAGGTGGGCAAGGAAATTGTACGGTTCGATATTACATGCCCTGGCAATTCCAATGCTGACATTTTCCATGCTTGCCAATTAATATCTGCCATCAGACACTTCCTTAGATAAAGCCTCACAACCTGAAATTAGCAATAGTTTCCATCCTAAGTTTCAGGAACTAAGTAATACCTCCTTAGTTGTTCATGCTCTTCTTTTTTCTCGTTAAATCCTAAATATGATTATTATGTAAGGTCGAACAGGTCCTCTTATTTTGTTAACTAAGTCCTACTATATTTTATTAAATCTCATCCACATGTTTATGCAAGGTCTACATAAATATTTGGTTAAAATTGACTGAAATAGGGTTGAAATATCATTTTTGGCACAGAGGATCTAGTGTCATCCTAATATGCATAACTGTAAATTATACTTTATTATACAACTTGATTTTTACTTTGTTTCTTTTAACAATATCCATATGAATGTGTTGAGAAAGCTCTACGTAAAATAGGACACACAACAGATGCTAACTCCTTTAAACCTTAAGGTTATTTACAGTAAGATTTGGATTATTTAATAATTTAATTGAAATAAAATTAAGTTTTAGTTAAACTTTATTTATAATTATAATTAGTTCTAATTAAATATCAATTCCAATGTCTCATATTGCTCGTTATTTATTAAATAGTTTATATTTAATTATAAATTTCTCAAACTTTACAATCAAGTCAAACTTAACTAAAACATAATTTTCTCTTTACAATCTTTTTTGTGTGTGACCATTAAATTCTTAAATATGTTGGCAAGAATATAAATTACAATCCTAAATTATATGTAGCATTAGATAAAATTAAACTCTTTTAATTTATTTTATTTTTTAATTAAATAATTTGTATTTATAGATCAAAATTAACATTTGAGAATGCATCATGACACTTAAATATTATGAATGTTAAATTAAAATTGACTAACCATTTTATATATAATTTTTGTATGATTTAATCATTATATTATAATTTTTTGTATGATTTAATCATTTTATTATGCAATATTCT
>JANSVA010000007.1:1165570-1175853 GCA_025504915.1 Erythroxylum reticulatum
ATATATAATTTTTGTATGATTTAATCATTATATTATAATTTTTTGTATGATTTAATCATTTTATTATGCAATATTCTGATTAAACATAGCATATAAAATTAATGTCTACTCTATTTTAGTATAATCATACTAGTTTTTCTCCATTGGGAATTTATTCTATTAATAACATTACAAAACTAATTTTCAAAGTATCACTTTACATTCACCAAATATTTCCTAATCCAATATTAATTGAGACAATCGAACATCCCCCCCTTCACTCCCTATCATCTAAACAGCCTCGTCCTAAACAACTTACCCGTTCCCCCTTCTCTTTCTCTAAACTGTCTTTACTCTTTTGCTAAATTTATTCCCCTTTTCTCCGACAGCCTTGGCCCCACATCCCACTCTTAAGACAACTTTCCCTACAAACATCTTACTTATCTCCCCACCGTACAGCTTGCCATAAACCCCGAAAATGATACCACCTACCACCTGACAACTTGAAATTCCAAAAATGTCACCAATCAAAGGTAAGCAAATTACTGCAAAGAACAACACCAATGCAAACCCCGCAACCCCCACCCTTAAGTCTCTAAAGGAACCTATGAAGGGAAAACCACTTGGAGCTCTGTTGTTGGCAACTCTGGAATCTTAGGAAAGTTAAGGTTTGTGGACATAGCTAACGAGTAAGCCATTTAAGCCCCCTCGAGGTGCTCCACATTGGAGCTAGGAAATGGAGCTCCTCTCTAGTAAGCTTTTTCTTAAAAAAGACTAGCATTCCAGTTGTTAACAAATGGACAAATTTTGCATGGAAAAATATGGGTTTGGTTAATACTATGGTGAATGAAGATGAACTTTTTGTGTTTAACTCCAATGAAAATGCTTAGAGTGTGCTAGAAGCAAGACCTTGGCATGTTATAAGATATCTAATTTTGTTGAAGAAATGACATCCAAGGGTAATTCTGGATTGAAATAGACTAGAAACAATCCCGTTGTGGGTTAATTTCTATAAAATTCTATTGGATTATTAGGCTGCAAAAGGGATGAGCTATATTGCAAGCAAAGCACAAAAGCCCTTTAAAATGGATGAAAACACTACAGTGATGAGAAGGATAGGATTTGCTAATGTATGTATTGATTTGGACATTTTAAAAATACTTCCAGACTCTTTGAGGATTTTGAAGATAAAGGAGAAAGGGGAACTAAAGGAAGATCTTGTGAGAATTTAATATATGTGGAAACCAAAGAATAAGGAGGAGAGAATGATCTGAAGGAGGAAAGAAAACCAAGAAGAGAATAAGAATAGAGGAGAAGAATCTGAGCAGAAAGAAAGAGTAAATTAAGTAAAAGGGGAAACAAATGAATGCAATACAAGTCAAGAACAAGAAAGAAATGATCATGAAACTCCTGACAAAGCAAAGTAAGTGGTGACTAAGGTAGAAGAAGATCTAAATGGAGATGACCACACCCCATTAGTGGTACAATAAGAGACCTCTGAGATTAAGCAAATGTAAAACATGATAGAGAAAGATCATAATGCAATTGACAATACTCCCTCAATAAAGAAAGAAGAGACCTTACTGGAAATGCTTATGGAACAGATAGGAAATCAAAGAGGAGGAAAGTAGAATGTTAAAGGGCTCCATAGCCTAAATAAACAATTAGTAGTTAGATAATTGATATCAAACAAAAAGGTTGATTTTGTTAGTTTATAGAGATGCCAGAGAAGAGTCTGTCCAGACCTAAGGACTTACTACTAAGAAAAGAAGAAGAAATATTAATCAGCAAGCACAATAAGGCCCTAGAAGACTCATAAAAACTGCTAAGACAAAAATCAAGGATGATTGGGCTAAAAGAAGGGGGAGAGGTACACAAAGTACTTCATGAACTCAATCTGAGCAAGGAGGAACAAAAACTAGATTTAGTGATTGGAAGATGATTCAGTTCAGAATCACCAAGATCAAGAGAGCAAGAAGAGGCTTACTTTTGAATACTTCAATAAGCAATATGGCATAGAAGAGGAAGAAGAGATTATTCTAGATGATATAATGAGGGAGAATAAGGCATATTTCAAAAGTGGATAAGGCAAAAACAATCAAAGAAATATCAGGGGAATAGATCAAAGAAGCCTTTTTTTCTTTAAACCCTTACAAAGCCCCAGGTTTAGATGGCTATAATGGGAGACTCTTTTAGAGGAACTAGGATATAGTGGGTGAGGAAGTTATAGAAGTTGTTAAGGGGAGTTTTTAAAAAAAAGGTACTATATTAAAAGAATGGAATAAAACATTTGTGAGCTTTATCCCTGAACAACCCAATGCATTTAGGTTTGAACATTTCAGGCCAATTGCTTTCTGCAGTATACTCTATAAATCTAGTATCAAAATTCTTGCAAGTAGACTAGAGAGGAGTATGAGAAACATCATAAATTCAACCAAGAATGCATTCATAGGAGGGAGAACAATAGGTACAGACATTTTTTTTTGTCAAGAGATTCTTAAAGGATATAATAGTAAGTCAAAAGTGAAGAATTGCACAATAAAGACAGATTTGGCAAAGGCATATGACTCAATCAATTGGAGCTTCATGTTTAGCATCTTAAAGGCAACGTGTTACCCTTCTTTGTTCAGGAAATAGACAGAAGAATGTTTAACTACAAAATCCCTTTATGAAGTATCCCACCAATATAGTGCTCCACCTAAGAATTTTAACCTTTAAAACCTCCTGAGAGGCCAATACAATAAGATAATTCTCATCCTCTTAACTTGGCAGGAATCTAAACTTTCCTTAAATAATTGGTCACCCATTAATATTATCTCTACTTTGTAAACACTTTCAAAAAATTGAATTGAAATAGATTTCGAATGATAAGAGGGAGTAAAAGAAGAATCTAAGATAGAAAAATAAAGTGGTAAATGATGTAATCATTTATAAAAACTTATTTTCTTAATTCTTCTGTGTTCATCTTGTTATAGAACGAAAAATTAAGATAGAAAACATGGTAAACTTTCTTTTTAGTGTTTAATAGAACAACATACGGCTTTATAATATCATATTCTTAGTTTAAGAAAAAAATAATAAAATGTATTCATCATACAAGAGATACATAGTTTATCGTTATGTTATTTGATACGGTAGTGTGTACTTGTATAATAGTCTTTGTTTATTGGTTGTCTTTGGTCTCTTTTAACAATTATCCTATAAACTAAATGAAATCATCTTTGTCACTTGTGCTATTTCAATTCTATTTTAGTTCATCTCATCCATAAATTTATGAATTGTTCTACAAACTAAATAAAATCACTTGTACCAAATGTTCTGTTCCAATTCTGTTTTAGTCCATCTTATCCATACATTTATGTGGCACCCCTTACAAACTAGAACATGTTTGGGTGTGAAGTTGTCTTGGACAAAAATAATCCAAAGCATAAGGAAATTGAGAATAATTTGTAGCGTACTAAGTGTAGTTTTACAAAGACAGACCTTCACGTCTCAGTACTACTTCACCTTATACACCTGGGTGGATGCGTGACCCAAAACTCGGCTTTCAACCGACGGATCCCAATGGCCTTGGACCTAGGACTAGGACTCCAACATAGAAGATCTTGGAAAAGACTACGTTCATGTTTAAAGTAGGGGTTCAAGAAATTAATTAATCCAGCAACACCAGAAACCTAGTCCGGTGTAATAGATCCAAATAGGTTAGGTTGGCATTTTGTACTTTTAGAGGCTTTCTTGCTAAATTTGGTGCTCTTGGCAAGAATAGAAAAGGCAACAATGAAAGCTCACCCATTCAGATCACCTTAAAGCGCCGGATACGCTGCCAATAATTACCAACCTTTAGACATAGACAAGAACATTATTGCAACTGGGCAACACTTTTTTAGGTCAGAACCCAATGCCGACAAACCTGTTAACGTAGCGGTAAATAAAGGCTGAGAGTTCCCTCTTTGTAGGAAATAATCAAGTGAAAAAATTGCAAGCATTACGCAAATCCTAGGCTGTCTCCCATAATGCTTTTCGTTTTCTTCCCTTAAGATACTGACAAAATGGTTCCTTTTAACTTTCAGATCATATATCCATCATCTACCAAGTACATGCATCATAATTTCAAGTTCAATAATAAAAGCAGCCACAAATAACCCACCCTAATACAAGCATCCACAGCCAAGCCACTTCGACCCCTCAATAACAGAAACATAAAACACTCACTGAAAGAGAGCCAACAAGATACAAACTTCATAGCAGAAAATTTCAAGTTTCCTCTTCCAATTCTTCCTCGTATTCCTCATCGTCATCAGCAGTGGCATCCTGGTACTGCTGATACTCTGCCACCAAGTCATTCATATTACTCTCGGCCTCCGTAAATTCCATCTCATCCATACCCTCACCAGTGTACCAGTGCAAGAAAGCCTTGCGCCTGAACATGGCTGTGAATTGCTCACTCACACGCCTGAACATCTCTTGGATTGAAGTTGAGTTCCCAATGAAAGTGGATGCCATTTTCAGACCCTTGGGTGGAATGTCACAAACACTAGATTTGACATTGTTTGGAATCCACTCAACAAAATATGAAGAGTTCTTGTTCTGGACATTGATCATTTGTTCATCGACTTCTTTTGTGCTCATTTTACCACGGAACATGGCAGAGGCAGTTAAGTAGCGACCATGGCGTGGATCAGCAGCACACATCATATTCTTAGCATCCCACATTTGCTGGGTCAGTTCAGGCACAGTCAACGCACGGTACTGTTGTGATCCCCTTGACGTCAAGGGTGCAAAGCCAACCATGAAGAAGTGTAGGCGAGGGAATGGAATGAGGTTAACTGCAAGCTTGCGGAGGTCAGAGTTAAGTTGTCCAGGGAATCGGAGGCAGCATGTCACACCACTCATGGTAGCAGAAATGAGGTGGTTAAGATCACCAACTGGGAACAGAAGGCACAATGGTTAGATCAAATATTATCTAAATATACAGGTGCTATAGTAAGTACATTATATTAAATTTGCATCTGCTTTCCACAGTCAGAAATTTGGACGCAAGAAAAATGATATGTTTGAATTGGGACCATCGATGCACGAAAACATTGACTGTGTGTGGGGATAAGTAGACAATAGCATAAAGTAAGCCCGGCCTTGTATGTGCTAATATAAAACAGATGGACAGAGAAGGAAAAGATCATGAGAATAGCAACCATAAAGAGCAACATTCAAAAGTACCCCATTCCACATCATTCAGCAACGTAAATGACTAGTGAACAAGCAGCCACAAATATCTGAGCTGCATAAAAGGTTACCAAGCAGGAACTAAAGAATATTATCCAGTCAAAACCACTGCCTATTCAAATTCTTAAATAAGACGTTCAGGGGATAAATAAGGATTTCAAGGAGAAATAGGTAAAAAGAAAAACATTTTAATTTTAGCTTCGTGATTAAATAAAGTCAAGCATTATTAAAACCCTTACAAGTTGGAGTAGCAAGCTTGAGAGTACGAAAGCAAATGTCGTACAAAGCCTCATTGTCCAAAACCATGCACTCATCTGCATTCTCTACAAGTTGATGGACAGAAAGAGTAGCATTGTAAGGCTCTACTACCGTATCAGACACCTTAGGAGAAGGAAACACTGAGAACGTCAACATCATACGATCAGGGTACTCCTCCCTGATCTTAGAAATAAGGAGAGTTCCCATGCCCGAACCCGTTCCTCCACCCAATGAATGGCAAACTTGGAATCCTGTAAATGAAATTGTAAAAAGGAGTTAACATTTGAATTCCGAAACACCAATGCCATTTACAGAAAATCATAGAAGGCAACATACGAAATTCCTAGCAAAGTAATACGGGTACTACTTTGAAAAAGAAAGGAAGGAAAAATATGACATCGTTAATCCCATCTAATCTCGAACCAGAGTCCGTCCCAGTATTAATACGTAAAACTCATTTCTGCAGTAAAATCAAAATCACGATCTTATTAATCTGAATAAAAAATTATCCTCCAGAAATTAAAAAGTCCAGGAAGCAATATAATTTGCCGTGCTTATCATTAAAACCATTTCCTTTTGATATAAGATACCATTTAAAGGGGAAAAATAACCCAGAATCTGCTAAAATGAATGCAGAATTGAATATTTAACACTGTTGTAAAATTACACGCAGGCATTAAGACGTGAGATCCAACCAAACCTAGAAACAATCCGACATGTCAACCATTAAACTATACCCACAATATACAAAGATAAAACCACTAACAAAACTAGACAAAAAATAACTACAGCGAATACCCCGAAGATCTAACAAGTGGAAGCATTACTAGAAAAAGAAGAATAAAAGAACAAAATCATCATTACCCTGCAAGCAATCACAGTTTTCGGCCTCCTTCCTGACGACATCAAGAACAGAATCAATCAACTCAGCTCCTTCAGTGTAATGACCTTTAGCCCAGTTGTTGCCAGCTCCAGACTGCCCGAACACAAAGTTGTCCGGCCTAAAAATTTGTCCAAACGGACCGGATCTGACAGAATCCATAGTTCCGGGTTCGAGATCCATAAGAACAGCACGAGGAACATATCTACCACCACTGGCCTCATTGTAATAGACATTGATGCGCTCAAGCTGAAGATCTGAATCACCACTGTACTTTCCGGTATGGTCAATGCCATGCTCGTCACAGATCACCTCCCAGAACTTGGCCCCGATCTGGTTCCCGCATTGCCCACCTTGGATATGTAGGATTTCTCTCATTTTGGATGTAAAGTTTGAGTCTTTTTGGAGTTTTGGTATCTGGGTTTCTTTTAGCTTCTCGGGAAAATGAAGGGAAGGGAGATTTAGATCCAAGAAACGTTGAGGTCAAATGGAGGGAAGTGGATGGGAGTAGAAAAAGGACACGGGAGGGTAGGGGGATTATAAAGCTGGGTGAGTTGTGTAATAGGTGTTTTTTCTTTTCTTGTCTAAAAATAGGGGTTTTTAGGGGATTGCTGTTATATGATTGGCTCTTGATTTTTTTTTGTTTTTGGTGTGAGTGAGTTGTAAAAGGCATAAGATAGGTTGGAGTTTTTTAGGGGATTGTTGTTCTATGATTGGCTCTGGATTTTCATTTGGCCTGAATGAGTTGTAAGGCACACATAAGATAGGTTGGATTTTTGTCAGTCTTAACCCTTACGTCTATGTAGTAAGTAGCTGTACCATCCTTGGCTCATATTAAGCTCCATTTCCAAAGTAAATATATTTAGCCTCCCTTTAAAATTTCTTATAAATATTACTTAAAAATTAGATATTTTTGTTTAAACTCACATATAAAATTGACCAAAATAAGATTTGGTATGCTTTTAAACGAGAAAACTCGGATCTTGCAAACTACTACTGCTCCTTTTGGATTTGAGACAGAGTTCTCGTTAAGACATAATCATCTAATAGAACTACACAACGAAAAGTGAGAATCATTCTAGGAATTAGGCATTCAAGTACTCTCTTGAGAATTAAGGATCCGATTCCTTAATGATTTCGTTTCATACAACTTGTGATATGAATGAAATGTCAAAATTAGGGAAGAAAGGCCGATGTAAAATGGAGTTGAGAGTTAATTTAAGATTAAACTATATCCTCCATGGATTGGTTTATATTAAATTTATATTATCTCGAATATGCAACTGTTCATCAACTCGTTATCCTTTAAAATGTAAAATTCAGGCCACATTATTAGTAAACCTATAGACTACATTCGGTGGGTATAATCCATTGTGGTGTGATGTGGCTGACTGCAACCATAGGCTTACGTAGAAAAAGGAAAAAAGGGGATAACATAACTAAACCAGTGAAGCGGTTGCTTTAAGAACTGGTGGTTCTTAGTAATTGAAGTTGGGCAGATGGGTACTGACATGAGAAAGCATCTATTCACGTGATCAAATGGGGACCATATTGCATGTGCTCACACTTTGCTCCTTGTGTGTATATTTATCGTAATTTCCACCTTACCTGAGAGACTTGACTGAGAGCCTTCGATGACTCTGACCAGAAGGGGTCTTAAATTTTGCCTGCCTTAAATTTTTGTCAGACTTTATTCTGTTGTTAGTTGTTACCATGGTAGCTTGTTAGCTAATATCAGTCTAATGCACAGAGGAATTTCAACCTGTCTTGTAGTCTTGTGACCCCTTTACATGTACCTAAGTACCTTTTATTGTTAAGATACTTTAAACGAATACGATCCAATGTACATAAGAGGATTTAATCTTAAATGAATGTATATATAATTCACTCAGATGATAATTGTTATTGAATATATAATTGTTTTGCTCTTGCAAGCACTAACTAACCAAGTTGGTAGGAATAACAAAAGCGATTGATTGGTGGATTAACGTTGGCTTTCCCATTAAGGCAACTGATTAAGAATCATGTAACTTCAGTTGGTACGTGTTTAGATTAATTGCAAGCCTAATTAGTTAACCTCTTAATATAAACAAAAGCAAGAAAGAGAGAGAGAGCCGACAAGATAGAGAATTCTTATCCTTCTGCAAGCTGTTGGCTGTTGTCTTCAGCCCAAATCAGTGATCTCATTGCCGAAAATGATATGCCTTGACCTACAAGATAGCCAATGCAATAAATATTAAAAAGGACAAGTTGAAAAGAAATGGGTCCGAGCTAGTGTTGCTTTGCAGAAGCTCTCAAATGGTGCAAAGAAGACATCAGTTGCTTGACAGAAAAGTCCCATCGTTATAATAACCAGTGTAGACCTTGCCATACATCATCGTAACACATTGATTATACGTACGTATATTCATATCCCTCCCCCTTTCTTCTGGATTTGGTTGCTTGAGTATGAAGATCGAAACTTTTGTTAGGGGAACTAAGATACCATTATAATTTTTTTGGCCTATAATAAGCGTCTATGGCCCTACTGTCTTAGCTTCTAAATGTTGAGCTCATAGCTAAAAATAAAAAAGAATAACAACAACAATCAGATATGATTTGCCTGATTCTATGATAGAATTGTACAAATGGATCTTAGTTCATTTGTGTCCAAAAAGTAAAACACTCGTATTTTGAGAATCAATTTAGGATTCACGATTGAATTTTAAAATTAAAATTTTTAAGAGTTACATAAATCAATGTTCATGTTATATTTTTTATATCTTATCATAATTGCATAGGTTTATATTTATTTATCTAATTTAATTTGTTGGGAATTAAATTAGAACATGTTAAAGAAAAATTAAGCGTATATTATCTCTCTTTAAAGAAGAAAAGAAGAAAAGAAAAGAAAATCTAAAGTGCATTTGCTTTCACTAAAAAAATTAAAATTAATATAAATTTATTTTATTAAATATAAATTTAGCAATGAAATAATTTAAATTTGAATGGTTTAAAATATTTTTTAATTTATAATTGAATCAAGCTTTGTGATTTTTGAGCAGGATTATAAAGTTTAGGTTTAAATTTGAGCTAAATTTTCAACTAAACTTAATTTAAAATTTGAGTAACTTAAATTTACTTGATAACTTCGAATTGAGAAAGTAAATTTGAGTCAAATTGCCATCACTAATTAGCCTATTTTAAATTTATAAAAACAAGAGGAGGAGACCTCTTTTGAACGGGGGGAAAGGAATGCCAAACTAAACAATAATCAAAGTGTTTTCTCACAACATTTTGTTTAATTAGTATCAAAATTTTTATAATTTTTATTTTAGCCGGGAAATTTTGATTTGTTTCATGGAATTTATGGGTAGTTAGGATTTGTGTGTGTGTGTGGAACTGGATTTTGAACTTTTATTTTTATATAAGTTTAGTTTTATATCTTGATCTCAAGTATGTTGAGTATTTTAAAGTGTAATCATATTTCATTTAATTCTATATTGTCTTTACTTTAGATGAGGTTATTTTTCATGTCTCTTAATTCAAATTTACACACACCTAATTGATCGTTGAAATAAATATACTTGTTTGTAAGAGGTGATTTTGTTAGAATGTTTGCTACTTTGTACGTCTGTAATGTAATATTTTTTAGAACTTTCTAACCCTCATCGGGTAAAATAGGAAGAATTGTTCGAAACATTTGGGATTTCTTTACCCCTTTTACATAATGATGCGGGTTAAAGAGATTTAACTTTAAACGTTGTTGAGATCTTGATGGTTGGTTATACGCTATCATTTTCTGTGGGTTGTGTAACATCCCATTACTTGTGGGAGGGTTAGGAAGGTAGATGTGAGTAATTAATGAGAGGCTTAAAAATACTTCCTTATGCTCATGCATAACATGCCATACACTTATAGATGAATAGTAAATTTATCTGCACATGAAAATAATTGTACATGC
>JANSVA010000007.1:1176401-1204190 GCA_025504915.1 Erythroxylum reticulatum
GAAACTTTCGATTTGGAGTGGAAGTATAATAAATTTGCAAAAGAAGTCTATATTATTTAAATTTGTGCTAACAGGTTCTGAAACTATATGTCCCATTCACTGGTTTTCATTAACGATGAACACGCATAGGATGTTATTTCTTTATATTGCACATTGGTAAGTTATGAATCTATTAAACATTGTCTTCCCTCTTGGATAAAACAGGAAAAGTTAAAGAGTACCTACCATGCATTATATGGACATTTATCATTAGTAATTTTAACATGAGAGTGACTTGGGGAATTTAGATTCTAAAATTTACTAACACCAGGTTCTTCTGATCTGAATTAAATTTAGATCATAACAACCACCCAACAATAATCCAAACTAAAGTAATATACGACTTAATAATATAATACATGAAAGTTCATTTTTTTGTTTCGGAGAAAGCCCATAGACTTGTATATTTTAGTGAGATCAAACACTATTTCTATAAATTGGATCACCTTTACTTAATTAAAAATTAAAACGGTTTAATCATAAAAATCTTAAACTGATTAATTTTTTGGTTTAATTTTTAACTTTTCCGTTTGATTTACTTTAATAACTCTTATATTTAAAAATCGACTAATTTATTAATTAATCGAACGATTTTCGTAAATTAATTGATTTTTATAAATAAAAATAAATCAATTAATTTTTATTTAATAGTCTTCTTTTTCAATTAAACTTTAAATTAATGATAGTTTCCTTCAATCGTATTTTAAATTCCTCAATTTTATTTAATCTTCTACCAGTTTTATGATGGTATAATACCGGTTGAACCTTTTAACCTTAAACTTGTTGTCCGATTTTTAAAACATTGCAATGATTAGATATATGATAAAGAAGACATCCTAATGGTACTTTTTAAAAATAAATTGGTTCAATTTTGTATAAAGAAAAATCATATTAATCAAATTTGTTTGGTATGAAAATACATAATTTAATTACAATTATTGAAAGGAAAAATTTTAAATCAAGCTTAAAATGGTACCATGTTGGTTCAATATATTTATAAACTTGATTTTAGAAAGATATATACTATTTATTGTCACATTAAAAGGTATTTATATTGTTGAGAATAGTATCTTCCTTTAATAAGAAGAAAATTTGCCGCCACTTTCTTTCCTAAAGAGATTATGCCTTCCTATCACTAGTTCATAATTTATTATTAGATGTGAAACCAAAGGGGTAAATTATTTAGCAAACTTTCTGCAAACTTCTTTGGCACCAACAAAATAAAAACAAGCAAAATCGAAATAATAAAAACATAAAAAATTTGATAATACAGTTTGGCACATATTGTCTATATTTATGGGGTCCTCACCCAGTTTAATAACTTTCACCGAAATATAATAGATTTATCCAATGTTTTACTGAGCTGACATCACTTAACCCTTGACACTAGCTCTCAATCTCACTTCTCGTGAAAGATTTTTATACCCAATAGTACGACCACCTTGTATTAACCTCGATAGAGGATTTTCACACACTGTTTGATAATAAAGATACTTAAACAAACAACTCAAGTGATTAAAATAACTAAAAACAAAAATGATAATACACTTGAGATAAAAAAGAACAACTTTCCAATGAATTCTGCTCCATTGAAATATATTTGGAAGTTGTCGCAACAATAATAGGCCGATTCACATAAACACCGATAATTCACTTCAATATGCTCAATAATGAAAGACGTCTGCAATGTCAACCCTTACTCACAAATCTACTTCATTGTGGCTGACATAACTCATCAAATGTTGTTAAGCCCTATTCACCCATGTACGCCTCAATCGCAGTATTTATTTCATCGAACAATTAACACATATGCTTATGCTCCACGCACACACAACAACTCAATTTCTGCTCGTTAAACATTGCAGCAGTTTCACCACACGAAGGACTGCTGCAGTTTCACCACACTTCAATGCCACACACGCAATCTTCACTTTTATTAATGCAACACCCACTGCACACTTTATAATTCTCAAGCTTCAATTAATGCACACCTGTTGTCTTCTATACACACTTACTGATTCAGCATATATCTAATTTCCTTCGCTAAAAAGAAAACAACGCATGCACATCAGAGATGGATCACTGCAGCTGTTAAGTACATTGGAGATGGATCACCGCAGCTATATCTTTCAGCTCTTATAAAACACCCACTGTACACTAACTCACTCACTACACAATGTAAGCTGCGTTTTTTTTCGGTATTTAATTAATGCCCATTAAAGAACTCACTCAATGACCACACCTATATTCAGCTCTACTTCATAGACATCCATAATTGCCATAGTGTATGCTCAACAACTAACGCACACTGCCTTGAGATATTCTTCAGTCGTAAATAAACGTGTACTTCAAAACACACAACAACCACATCCCTTTGTTTTTTTTTCAATATACAAAATTCACAAAATCCACACAAAATTAGCAGTAATTTAATTCCAATATTCCCATGATGATAGACTCCAATATAGTGTAGAATTCTTTCACAAAAACAAGTGTGACAACCACTGTTTTTGAATCCCACTATAATTAAGATTTCATATGTTTAATTAAAATGCAAAAACTAAATAAAAGATATATATAATATATCTTAACAATTTCCCCCTTTTTGGCATTGTTTGTCACAAATATGAAACTCCCCCTAAATATCATAATTGCACATATAAATCAAATGCACAATTCATACGATAAATACTTCCCCTTAATCAAACATCAAGTTACAAAGAATATCAAGTTATCCAATCATCCAAATTTCTCCCCCTTGGAACAAATAGATATCAAAAAGCACGACGAATAGTCACATATATACCATGAAATCGTCCCCTGAATGGAACATTCACTATAAACAATCTAATATCTCCCCTTGGGACAAAACAATATCAAAATGCATAATCATAATAATCAACAATAGATGCAGCGGGAGAATCATAAGCACGCTAATATGATAATTTACCACTATTCAAAATACTGAGAGATATGCCCAAAAGATAGAGAGATACCCGAGAGAGATCCATACGGATGAGAGAGCTGAGTCTTCGGTAGAGATAAATAGAAGTCACAATGCAAACTACTAAAAAGATGGGACGACAATAGTAACATAAAACTAAAGAACTATAAAAACAAATCTTTCCTTTTTTGTTTTGTTTTTTTAACAACATAAATAATACTTCAAAAATGTAAAGCACACTGTCCCTATGCCCCTCGAAGAATCTCAAACCTGAGCTTATTCCTTGTCTCATTATCTCGATCATTGGTTTCTTCTTCAGAAATAACTGACTTGTTCTCTATTTGACCAGTTACTTCACAAAGAGTAACTAACTCTATTTAATAGAAAGTGTCTAGATTTTCTGTTTTGACCCCTTTAAAACATCATTTGTAGTAACAGATAACATCTTAGCCTTATATGTCCAATGACTCCATAAAAATGACATGTGGGTATAAATCTTCGATTCTTTCTTAATGTTTCTTCTTCTTGTACAAATTTGGATATGTCATCTTTTTTTCATTCACTTTAGAGCACTCACCCTTATATCCAATGCCTTGAAGATCCCCTTTAACTTTACCAATTTTTAACAACTTTTCTAACTTTTTGGTACCTCCATTTAACATTCTCAATCCCTTTTCGGTACTTACTAATTTCATTCTAGCTTCACCAAGCTCATTTGATGTCAACATCAAATTCTTTTCTAACACTTGGATGGTATTCTTTATGGAGAGATTCTCTTCCTTCAATCTTTCATTCTTTCTACATATTTTCACCCATTTTTCGTACATTAATTTGTAAGCATCGTAAATGTTCTCCATTTTATCACTTAACCCACTTTCATCACTGTCATAAGCTGAGATTGAGCTTTGAGTTGAATCATTTGCATTTTTCCTGAAATTTCTAGATTTACTCACTTTTGCGTCTTCAGTTACTTCCTTCTCGATTACTGTTAAACAAGTAACTGGACTTTTGTTGTACAAAGTAACTAACAATATCATTATCACAACTTCTTTTTCACTTCTGGATTCGTTATCACTCCAAGTGCTCGTATAGGATTTTCCTTTTCTCTTCTTCATAGTATTAGCACACTCTGCTTGAACATGTCTGAAGCCTTGACACTTGTGGCATTGAATTCTCTTTACCTTTCTTTCTTCCTTTTGAGTTTTGGCTTATTGATTGAAGTTGTTGTTTAATGAGCTCCCGCCTTTTTGCCTAAACTCGGGTCTGTCCTTTTTCACTCTCTTCATCCACTTACTGAACTCTCGTGTTAATAGCTCTATCTCCTCTTTCTCGTCGGATTCATGTTCTAAGTCATTCATAACTTTACCAATCTTGGCTTGTAATGCTAATCCTTTCTTCTTCTCTAGCTTACCTTTTAAAAAATTCATCCCGAAGTTTGTAAGGATTCCACTAATTTTTTCCAATGACAGATTATTAATGTTGTGGGCCTCCTCTATTGCTACAATTTTTGGAATAAATCTTAGAGGTAGTAATCTCAGCGTTTTCTTGACTAATTTGATGTTGGAGTATTTCTTTCCCAGTTGATGAGCTTGATTTGTTATATCCCGCAATTTTTCATGAAAATCTCCAATAGTCTCATTCTCATCCATCTTTAGCTCTTCAAACCACACAGCTAACATTTGTAGTTTCGACGCTATCACGGATTTTGACCCTTCATGAATAGTTTGCAAAGCACCCCACATTTCTTTTATCGATTCACAAGCTGAAATCATTGAGAAACGTCCCTCATCAACAGAACTGAATATCGCATGCATTGCTTGTGAATTTTCGAGTGCACTTTATTCTTCAACTTTTGTCCATTCAGATAGATCTTTATAAACTGCCTCTCCTTTATCATCAGTGATCATCGGATGCATCCAACTATGTACTATCGAATGCTAAGCTTTTGTCCCCTGAGCTTGCATGAAGACTTTCATCTGTGATTTCCATACAGGATAGTTATATCCATACAACAACGGTGGCCTGATAATTGATGCTCCTTCTCTTATTGCCATATTTGTGAAACTAGGATCTGCACCAACTTGCTACCAAGTTCTGAATCGGTGACCTTGCTCTAATACCAAATGAAAAACCAAAGGAGTTAATTATTTCCCAAAATTTCCACAAAATTCTTTGGCACTAACAAAATAAAATCAAGCAAAACCAAAATAATAAAAACATCAAAAATTTGGTAACACAGTTCGGCACATCTTGCCTACGTATACGGGGCCCTCACCCAGTTTAATAACTTTCACTGAAGTACAATATTTTTACCCAAGGCTTTACTAAGCCGACACCACCCAACCATTAACACTATCTCTCTACCTCACTTCTTGTGAAAGATTCTCACCCCCAATAGTACGACCACCTCGTACTAACCTCGATAGAGGATTTTCACACACTGTTTGATAATAAAGATAATTAAACGAACAACTCAAGTGATTAAAATAACTAGAAACAAAAATGATAATATACTTGAGATAAAAAAGAATAACTTTTCGATGAGTTTCAGTCCACTGAAATAGATCTGGAAGTTGTGGCAATAATAATAGGCTGATTCATATAAACACCAATAATTCACTTCAATATGCTCAATAATGAAAGACATCTGCAACGTCAACCCTTACTCGCAAATCTCCTTCATCGTGGCTCACATAACCCATCAAACGTTGTTCATCTCTATTCACCCACGTATGCCTTAACTGTTGTATCTATTTCATTGAACAATTAACACACATGCTTTTGTTCCTCACACACAAAACAACTAAATTTTTGCACATTAACCACATATGCTTTTGTTACTCACACACAAAACAACTAAATTTTTGCACATTAACCATTGCAGCAGTTTCACCACACGAAAGACTCACGCACAAAGGACTACAACAGTTTCACCACACTTCAATGCCACACATGCAATCTTCACTTTTGTTAATGCAACACCCACTGCACACTTTATAATTCTCAAGCTTCAATTAACGCACATCTGTTGTCTTCTATACACACTTAATGATTCAGCATATATCTAATTTCCTTGGCCAAAAAGAAAACAACGCATGCACATTAGAGATGGATCGTTGCAGCTGTTATGCACATTAGAGATGGATCACCGCATCTTTATCTTTCAACTCTTATAAAACACCCATTGCACACTAACTCACTCACTACACAATGTAAACTGTATTTTTTTCAGCATTTAATTAATGCCCATTAAAGAACTCACTCCACACCCACATATATATTCAACTCTACTTTATGGACATCCACAATTGCCGCAGTGTATGTTCAACAACTAACGCACACTGCATTGAGATATTCTTCAACCGTAGATAGATGTATACTTCAAAACACACGACAACCACATCCCTTTGTTTTTTTTCAATATACAAAATCCACACAAAATCAGCAGTTATTTAATTTCAATATTCCCATGATGATAGACTCCAATGTAGTGTAGAATTCTTTCATAAACACAAGTGTGACAACCACTATTTTTGAACCCCACTACAATTAAGATTTTATATGTTCAATTAAAATATCAAAACTAAATAAAAGATATATATAATATATCTTAACAAGATGCAGTTTTAGTATTCGAATAGGTATAACAACATGAGACATTTATAGCGATATAAAATATTTGGTGGACATCTAGAATAGTATTTTGCTTTGTCTTATTATGCAACCCACGTGAGCAAAAGGGTCATCAAAATTTTCTATAGTAATTATATCAATGTAAACTTCGTAAATTGGACAATATTGTTAGAAATATACGGACTAATATAATCGCAACATTAATTATATATGCATGACCATTAATCGAATTGCCTAATGTATGTTTAATAACCATAATGAAATGCTTAATCATTTACTAATTACATTTGAAGCACATGGTAGTACCCTAATAATTATATCTTGGCCATTAAACTATAGTTTATAACATCCTTGAAATGACCCAATTACCCTTTTTCTACCCCTTAGGGTAGAACATGTTATAAGATGTAACATATGGTGAGATTGTGTATATATGGTGTGTTGGGTATGAAAGATAGGATATTGGGCCTTCTACCATTAGCTCTCTATTGCACAAAGTGTTCTTGTTGTCTTGTTAGGTTATGGTAAAAGATGGAGAGAATCCACCAAGACTCTATACCAAACATTGAAAGTATGTCTATCTCATTGTGTTGTTATGCTCTAAATAAAATGATATCTTAGTTTAGTGATGTTGACAAATGCATTGGTGAATATAACAAATATTTCATAAGTAATAAATTTAACTTTCAAAACTTGCTTGAATAAAATTCACATATTTAAAAAGCTTTGATTGACTAACTCCAATTCTTGAGATTAAGATTTCCAACGGAGTTAAGAAACAATAAAAGGTTATGCAATTGTGAGGAGAGTGTGATAGTTGTTATTTTATGAAGTATTTTTATAATAATTTAAGATTTTAATTTTAGTAAATAAAGAAGGATACTTACTCATAGAAACCAGAAAAATAATATTAAGGATAATGAATGAGGATGAATAATTGATATAGTTTTGTCCTATAATGTTGAAATATAAAACATGCAAAACTAAATTGTAAGATGATCGAGGGAACAATAGATATCATTATGTCCTTATAGTTCTTGGTTCCAAATAAAAGACCACCATTTTAGACTTTGAGCAACCTCATCCATAACTCTCAAATTACCCTTTAGGAGCTAGTTTCATCCCTTCCATCCCTATAACCTATGAACATCCTCCATCTATGTCGAATAACTCTGACTCAACAAAAGGGATCCTTCCTTTTCTTATATCCTTTACTCTAATAAGCCTCATCTTGATAGCACTTCTAAGGATCCATGCTCTTCTGTTTGTAAGGAGATGTCATATGATCCAGGTTATGTATGCTAAAACTCATAACTCAAAATTAAGATACATTCCTCTTTAAATTCAAGATGGAGAAATTATAATTATGTCACCATTAGATATAAAAGGAGCTACCTAATGGAAAAAATTTTGGTAGAATACTTTTTGACAAGAGATTAGCTTTTAATTGCAATTTGGCCATGAACAAGGTACTCAAACAAGGTTTTGGTATATTATTATGTTGGAATAAGAAGCTCAAACAGGGATAGAAAATAAAAAAAAACACAGAGATAAGGATGGAAATTTTCGATATATAATTTCCAGACTTAACACATCCTTAAATACATAAACTTGAAAATTGAAAGCTCCTAAAAATCCACTCGGACCCACTCATTAATAGAAATAGCAATTAACAAATCACTCAACTATAAAATATAAATTAAGAAAAAAATGTCTAAAGACATGGCACACAACTCAATATTTACTTATTTTCGGTAGATACGGAGCAAACATCATCATTTTTTCTTGCATTAATAGTTGTAAACTCTTAGCTTCTTCTTTATAAACTCAAATGTGCCTTTTAGAAGAGCCTTAATAAAAGTACCAGTCAACTGATCACAAATCTTGCAATAAAGCAATTATGCTTCACCACCGATGTTTTAAAAATCAAATCGTACATCAAACCGATCAAAAGAAATATTTAAGGTTTAAAGGTTCAATTGATATTAAACCGTTAAAACATCAGTATATAATAAATAAGAAGTACAATTTATAAAAGTAACTAATAATAAATTAAAAGTATAAAAACTTACTAGGTTGCATTTTTTTTATCATAAGTTCTCTCTTTGCTAAAGATGTAACAAAACTCTCTAAACCTTCACGATACAATTTAATTTCATTTATCGTTTGTGATTGCTCTTCAATAAAGAAAATACCTTTGCATTCAATCACATCAAATAGGCCACCCATAATATTATTTGTAGATGTGTCTCCATTATATAAGTAATAAGGATTGATAAAATAAGTTGTTAAGTGGATCTTTTGCGTAAGATGCTTATCCCATCGTCGGTCAATAATATCTATATAAGGTTTCTTTTAAAAAGATTTACAATTGTTTTGCGAGCTCTATACATGCCATTATATATATACCCCAAAGATGGCTCCTCATCTAAGTCAACAACCCTCAACAACCTTATAAGCGAAGCAATAATCCTTACAATGATCAAGCAAGCATCCCAAAATTTATTATCTAGAATAATATTTCCCTTTTCACTCTTTGATAACTTCTGACTTCAAAAGTGTTTACTTGTAACTAAATTTTGATGTAGTTGCTTATGTTTATAAACATTTTTCAAAGTAATAAATGTAGTTGCAAACTTGGTAGCAGCAGGACGCACGATCTCATCCCAATCTTCTTGCTTTCTTAACCTCACCAAAAATATGATATGATTATACACAAAAATTGTGATTTTAGATGCGTGTGAAAAAAGATAAAAAATATGGTCCATACCACCAATATCTTTTAAAGTAAGATTTATACAATGAGTAGCGTATGGAGAACAATAAATATGTTCGTACTTTGATTGTAATAAGTACCTAGATGATACATAATTAGCTACATTATCTATCACAAAATGCACAACATTCTTTGGTCCAACCCATTCGATAATTTCATAAAATAATTCAAAAAAAGCATTAAACTTTTTACCATATTAGAAGCATCAATGGACATGACAAAAGTTGTTCCAATATTACAATAAGACAAGAAATTAATCAAGGTTCTTTATCTTTGATCAATCTAACCATATTCCATAATAGTGCATCTTATTGATCTCCAACTAGACTTATATGTATCCACATTTAACTGACATTCCTTTCTTAAATCTTGAAGCAAAGGCATATGCATCTTATAATAAGAAGGTAACTTAAATCCTGGACCTATCATTGTTGAAGCGTCTATTTCTTCTTGAAAATATGGTGAATTTAAAACATTTAAAGGAATGCATGAATGATAGAACCATCTAGCCCATGCTCTTTTACATCGTAAAACAACATTATTATCAGTCAAAAAACTTTTTAGACTAGGTTAAGAACCAGGTGTAGTTCTTGAAGGAACATAATAATCTATGTCAATAGTAGCTTTCCTTTTTTCCTTTATCTAATACTTATCGTGCTTCATCATCTCCAAATGATATATTACTTTTTCTTTTTTACTTTTTGCTGTAAATAATTTCCAATCCTATCATATACTTCAAATGGTACTTTTTTGCATGAAACAATGTTAACCTTAACACTAGCAAGATGTTCTCTCATTCTATAAATTCATCCTCTTTTAAATATTCTACCGTAAAATATATAGTTATATTGGATATTCCCATTAGATGTTTGAGAAGAACAAAAATAATTCTATGCTAGATCGGACTTACCACAAGTAAAGCATGCGATATTCATCGAATCTTTTTCTGATGACTTCATATTATCCATTTTGATTAACATAAAAAGTATAAGAAAGTAATTGGGTATACTATCATCTGGGCAAAAGTCTCCTCTTTATATAATTCTCTTCATCAGTTGTAATAGAATATGACAGTCACAAGCATAAATAAAAAGTAATTAACGTTGATAAGTAAAATATATAATTTACAATATATGCCAAAATAGCCAAAAAAAGATTAAAATATCTTTATTTTTTATATAATAAAGAATAACTGCGACATGAATATTTATATAAAGGATAAAATTTTCTATTTACATTAATTGACTCCAATAAAAGTTGTGTAGATTAATTTAAAAGTAGCCCATTATTATAAAAAGTAAATCAATAAATTATAGGTTATACTAAACTTAATAGCTTATATTATAGTAAAAAAATTTAATTAATGTTAATAAGTAAAACGCATAACTCAATTCACAAGTTATTATATGAGTAATTATTTATTTATATTATTATTTTCTTTGACTTAATTTTAAAAAAATAAAATTCATTGCAAATATTAAAAGAGTTTATATAATTTCTAGTAATGTCAAATTAAATTTAATTATGGTATAATTAAAAAATTTAAAATTTAAAATATAAAGTGAAGTAATAAGATGGGCATAAACACTTGAATATAACTCGTGCTTGAAATCCTTATCAATCACAATGGTGTAGATGATAAAAGAATAAAACAGGATCCTCCTAATATGCAATAGACACTAAAAAGAGCTTATCTTCTCTACTAGAGAAGAATGACGACAACTTTTTGGAAGTCTTAATAAATTTAAGAGAGAGGACTAAAGTGGGCATTGAGCAGTGTGAAATTGATTCATTATTTTAACAAGACAGGGATCGTTTTATTATATGGGAATAAATTATGCAAAAAGAATAGCTGAGTAGATAGATTGTTGTTGAATACTTGCAAGTTAGGGAAAGCCATGCTCGATAGAAACACCAATCAATTCATTGATAGCAAGAAGTAAAATGTAAAACTAAATTAGATCACTTTACAAATTATTCACATATGATATCTCCCATACAATTTATCAATTCCATCTTTATAAACTCGACAACACATATACACCAATAGAAGACCAACAACAAAACAACAGAATGGTGAATAAAATCTTAGTCACTTATTAGTGTTTTCCACTTCAAATGGCCAAGTGTTAGCAAGTGTAGTTTAAGTTTTAGATCAACAAATTGAATACTTTAAGAGAGGTTATAGAACATAGGATATTAGAATAAAGAAGAAATCTCCTTTAGTTAGTACTCTTGTAGATAAAGCCATTAAATTATCCTGTTATCTGTTAAGAAACCTTGAATAATAACACAAATGAACATACTCAAATTTTATATAAACAATCCTTCTTTGTTATCTGTTAAGAAACCTTGAATAATTGGACATATTTGAATTCTATACAAACAATTATGAATTTTTTTCTTTTACAAAATGAACATCTTTGCTTACTATAATGCTCCACGTTTAAGGTTGAAAATTTATGTAGGCCTTAGAGATTATTTGAAAGCCAATGTAAATATTGAGATATTTTTTTATTAATCGAATATCTTTTTATTTGAGGTACATGTTAGAAACAGATGCATTCAAGTAATTTAAGGTTTTGTGAAGAAGGTTTATAACCATAACACGCTTTAAATGAATTTTTTCTTTCTAAAAGTAAGGATCCCTTTCTTGTCTAACATGTTTCTAACCATCTTCATATTTACTTTTCCTCTCACTAACCTGTTTTCCATAAGATATAAGGAGAAATGAGTTGGTGTTTAATTTTAGCTACGTATTAAACATTTCTAATAGGTACTCCTATTGTTTAATCTTACAAACTCTGAATTTCATGAAATATTTTGCAACCTCTGAATTGAATCTTAGGAAGTAAATCCAACACATTCTTTTTATATCTTCAATAAAGGCAATATAATACTTACTTCCAAGTATTGACATTTTAGTTTAATGTCCGTGAAAGGCTAGTGTGTATATTCTAGAGTTTTTTTTATGCTCTTCGTGTAGTCTTTAAAAATGGAATTTTTTTTCTTAGCATAATGACATGCTTTAGAGTTTACAAGAATTCATCTAGAGGTAGCAAGCTTGTACAAGCTCCATTTTCTTCATCATTAACAATGTAGTATGATTGAAGTGTCTCAGCAACTTGTTCCAAAGTTTAGTGTTGTTTGAGCTAGGAAAGGCAATATGCTTTTTCTCCATTAGGTCCAATAAAGAAGCTTTACCTTTAATTTTCTTACCTTGAACATTTCTTTTTCCTTTACATCTTTAGTAAGGCATATTCTATTCTTAAAAAGAATTTTTTATCCATTTTCAAGCGTTTGACCAAAAATAAGATAATTTGATTACTTACACACACACACACACAGAGATATATATAAAGAACATCAATGATTGTTTTAGTACTTGAAAAAATTTCAATTGCCACCATTCCCTTTTCTTTGACAGTTGTACATTCCCTATTACCAATTTGCACTTTAGGGATGGTAGAATTGCCAAGCTGTTTGAAAAGCTCATCTTATGTCATATGATTAGTGAAAAAAAATTTCAAATAGCTAACTTTCATTTGTGTTACTAGTGGCAAAGCATATTTTCATAAATGACGATTATTATTCTTGTTGATTTGCAAAGTAGGATGGCACAAAAAATTGTTCTTATTCTTGTTCATTTCCAATTTGTGCCTATACTTTTTTGTGGATGATTTTTGTTTGTATAGATCTTTACAATGTGGCCTATTCATTTACATTTATTGCATCTAAAGTCATATGTTCTTTAACATTTAAAATGTGGATGACTCATTTTTTTCATAATGTTAGCATAGAAGATAACTTGATTTGTTGATTTTCTTTTTTTGTAATTACTATTTGCAATATCTTGATTAGTAAATCTTCCTCTCTTTCTTTTTCTTTCCTTTTCCATCTTCACTAGTTTGCAGTTTAACTTAAAGAGCAACCTCAAGTGAGCCTTCTTATGTCATAAGCCTTTTTTGCTTTTGACCTATAAAGTATTTAACAATTATGTCAAGTTAATATTAATAGATCTTTAGAATTCTCCAAAGACGAAATTAGTTTCTCTAAAATTCATAAAACAATCACAAGAAATTTATGAACAACTCTAAATTAAAAAAATTACATATAAGCAATCTTACTTGATTGACAACATTGAAAAATATTTCATAATATTCTTTCATAGTTTCTAACATTTTCATCTTCTACATCTTGAGCTTCCTTATTAGATTCAATACTTACATCTCTTTATCTCTCCCATTTCTCTAATATTCTTGTTTAAGAAAGTCCTGATGTCCTTTTTAACTTTAGGGTTATAACTCTTGTAAAGGTTTTTGATGAGCTAAGTACAAATAGTCATACGTTTGACTTTGATTTGTGTTATCTTCTTTTCTTGTAATTCTTAATTTGAGAAAGATTTATGAAAGGTGTTTCAGAATCTATATGAATGAAATAGTTTTTTTAGAATAATTCTATATTAGTTTTGGATGTGGTGTACTTATATGTATGGAATATGCACATATTTCCTTAATAGTTTTCGATGTTTTCATCCAAATTACCTCAGTGTAATTAATATCATGTCTTATTTTATGTAATTTTTAAATAATTGATTAAAGAATTACGTAGTTAATAGTTAGAGAAGATTACAAGTGAAACATAAAGAAGTATAATTTTTAACAAAACATGGCCTAGTATATGACCGAGTGTTAGTCCGTGTCCTTTTGAACAACCCTGAGATGTAGACAAGACCTGATACTCAGACTAAAGGGAAACTATATAGTAGAAAAGAGTTTTAAAGGGATAAATGATATGAGATACGATCATATATCAGCCCCTGTCCTATATTGTGTTCGCACAAGGTAAAATGTATAAAAGGTGATAAAACTTAATAATAATTTTCACTTTCTGTTATTGGAATCTTTTTCTTTCATTAAGATTAGCGTTCACCTAACGAAGGAGAGCCCAAGTATACATCCATGTTTCAAAAGAGAGGGAGATGGAAATTCATTTTGAAGAAGCAATTATCAATAAAGGAGTAGGATTTTCATTAGGGGATACTGATATGTGTTTCAATTTATTAAACAATGCATTATATAATAAATAAGAGTGGATCTCATGAGGAAAGTTAATTTACTAAATTAGTTTACTAATTACAATTCTTTTAAAACAATCCAAATTTAACATTTATGCATATAATTATATTAAAGCATATAACTTTACATACTTCAATTAATAAAATCATATCTTGATTGAGCCAATGGATATCATATCATGTACATAGACTGTCAAGGATAAACAAATAGAACATTACAATGGGTAATGAAAAAGAAAAGTTAAGGCATAACATTGCATTACTGTTCTTGTGTCTGGACGAAACATCAAAGACAAAAGACGACATTTGTTTAGCTTATTTAATGAGACGATGGGAGCTTATCCTTTTAAACCATGGAAATTATAGCATGTTTATGTTGTTATTATTGAATGATGCATTAGGAATGTTCTTGGGGTTATATAGACCTCATATTCACTTCGATCTGTAACTACAAACATGACGGTCTATTGCTTTTCTTTTTCTCTTTTTTCTTTTCTTAAACACCAGAGACGATATTAAACATACATAACAAAGCTCACGTAAACAAAAGTAAAGACTTGGGATAGATTGGATGAATTTTCTAGCAAACCATGAATATAAAAAAATCAAAATCAGAATAATAACGAAGCCTATGATTTGGGTGGGGGTTGTTTGGTCTAATGTTCTATTCAAAACTAAAAATTAAAGAATTAAAATATAAATCTAACCTAATATGCACAAGTGAACAAGCAAGTTCTAAATTTTAATTTAGTCATATAATTCGATATATCTGAGAAATTTAACAAATTAATTGTAGAGAACCAACCAGCTAGTTTCTACTTATTCATTTTTACTATTAGAAATTGAACCACCTCAATAGGTTAAGCATAAAGAAATGTAACCAACAACCAAAATTTGACGTCAAAATACCAAAAATTTCATAGAAGAAAAATTCACTCGGTAATCAATTAAAAAAATAGTATCCTAAATAATCGAAACATGTCTAAAATAAAATGTAACAATTAATCATAACTAAGCTTGGAAAATCATAATCAAGGAGAAATAAGGATTAGGGAAACTCATTGAAGTGCTCCACTTTCAGACATCAGATCAGCCCTTTTTCGATCAAAAAAATTCCTTCACCAACCTTGAACTAACTCAAAATAGGTAGGAATAAGTTCCTATCACCCCAAAGTCCAAACAAATGAAGATAGTTTTTTAAGGATTAATTATAGATGTGTAATAAAAGGAGGTTGTTTAAGATGAATAAAATATATTGGTACGATTAGTCACTTTTGTTACATGTTGTTAAAGATGAAATATGCTTAATAAATAAAGAATAAGGCTAGAAAATTTGTAACAACCTAGTCCACTTGATTTAAGTTAAATAGAACCCAATTAACATAATTAAGATTATTTAAGGACTTTGTTCATTTTGTGTTATTGGTCAACATTTTTTGTAATTAGGATATAACTTACTTAATTATAAAGCCCAAATGATTTTAGTATTGTTCTTTTTAATCCTATATATTAAGTAATTTTACAATTTATTGTTAACTTTTATTTTAGTGTAGAATATTATTAAAATAAAAATTTTCCTAATGTTATACTTATTAGTTTGTTAGAGAAGAAGACTATCTTCTTTATGGGAAAACAGTAGGCTCATTAATAATTATACAATCATATAAATAAAAAAAGAAAAGTATTATTATAATATAAGTTTTATTCTTATACCTTTTATATAAAATGAAATGTTGTGTTCTTGTTTATATAGCTAATGGAGAATTTTAGATTCACTAACATAAAATCAATTAATATTAGAATACAAGAGGAAAATATTGTTAATGATATAATAAAATTTTATATAGTAGAAAATATTGCAAGGTTATTTATTTAGAAAATATAGAGGTTATTTATTGCAAGGTTATTTATTTATGGAGGAAAATATAGTAGTTTCTATTTATTTAGAAATAAAATTTTTTATTTTCTAAAAAGAAACTCTTTCTGAGTAAGTTCAATGATTCAAAGTTAAATTCATTTAAACCTATACATATACAACTTTAAAACCTCTCTTAAATCACTAGAGATATTTAAGATTTAGCCATTCACCTACTCCTTCAAAATTACTTTAGAATTCTAGAAGTTAATTTTATTTCTATTATCTCACCTAAACTTATTTTTTTGTATAACTCCAAGTATCATACATAACTTTTGAAAGATAACATATATGAGGAGCTTCATAAAAATGGATGCAACTTGATCAAGATAACTAGAAAACTTTAAGTTAGTTGTTCCTTAGCTATACATTTTTTAATAAAATGAAATTGTGTCAATATTTCTTATCACAAAACATTGGATTCTTTAATAAATCTTAAGCAAACTTATTTTCAATTATTTTCTTTGTTGTTTCAATTCACTTTAATTATAACTCTTTGAACATCCTTCTCAACCAAATAGCACGACAAGTATATTAAGTAGCTATAACGTACTTCGATTCATATGTAGAGAGTTTGACCATAGGTTATTTCTTTGAACACTACAATATTGTATTATTTCTAAAACAAATACAATAATACTTTTTCTATCTTACAAATCTCTAGCAAAATTACTATCACAAAAAGTCATTAAACTAAAGTCTTCAGAAGATGAACAAAATATGTCATAATCAATAGCCCCTTTGAGATACTAATGAATTATTTTGGTTGTCTTTAATTAAACTTTATAAGGTGTCTCTATAAATAAATAAACTAACAGGTCCAATAGTAAATAAGATATTTAGCCTTGTGCAAGTCAAATACCTAAAACTTTCTACAATTCTTTTGAATAAATTTAGATTTACACTGTCTTCCACTTGAAACTATGATAACTTTATTCCATTCTGTATATTAGTTTTAACTAACTTACTATTTAACATAATAAAGTTCTTAAGAACCTACTTTGCATAACATTTTTGAATGATAAAATTTTCTTCTCTTTTTACTTTACTTCTATTCTCAAATAGTTAAAAAAATCTATGCCACTCATCTCAAACTCTACATGACATTTTTGTACCTTTAAACATATTTTAGTTATTTCTAATTAAGATAATATCATCTATATAGAAACAAACAAATAATAAATTCCTTTGTAATTTGATCCAATAGCATTCCGTCATATAGGAACAGATTTAATAAATACTGATAACTCTCGAATAGAATATTAAAATGGAAAAATGCATTAGATAATGAACTATTAGTTCTAAGCCATCTTTAGCGATCATATTTAATATGACCAAAGGTGCAATTTCATTTTAATATTTAATAAAATGTCTATTGTCATATGTGGTATAACCCTTCTTCCTGTTGTTAATATAAAAGTACTTACTAACTCTTAATAACATGTAAAATTGATACCAAAAATAATAGTATAGATTTACTTAGACCTTTTGGAAACATTGAGATGCAAATTGAATATTTGATTAATATTTAAAGAAATTGTTTTAAAATTTAAATTAGTGTCTAGTGGATTTAGGTACAATTGAGATGTTTGGAGTCTATCCATTTAACTATAAAGAGCATATTTGTATAAGCATTTAGCAAAACCTTTATCTTAGAAATAATTATTGATTTAATTATTTCAAACTCTTGGCACTTGTTTAGGTCGATATAACACTTTCTTTAAATTTAATAGTTTATCTTCTTGCATTTTAATCACATATCTCATTGGTTTCTCAATGTAGACTTATCAATTTTTCGATATCCTTAAGGTCTCTCACTTGTTGGTGAAGATGTGGATAACGAAGCTAGAGATGACGAAGTGGTGAAATTTATAGAGAATAATCATTTTTGAATTCTTAAATTACCCCTTCTTATTCTTTATATTCAAAATATGGAAGGAAATCATAAGATCTATCCATTTAAGAGCTCCAAACATATGATGCTTCTTCATTAAATTTACATCTCTACTATTAACATTATTTCCTTTGCTTAACATCTTTACTATAATTCAATAGCCTTTTGAGTTTTCATCATATCTAAAGAAAACAAACTTCTTACTTCGATAATCAAGTTTGCAACTTTCTTATTGTAGAACATGCATATGTAATAAAACCAATACTCTTAAATGTGATGAAATTGGATACACTCCACTCTATGATTCTTATAGAGTGACATTTTCAAGTTCCTTATTGAATTATAATCTGAAAGATAAGTTGCATACAACATGATTATTTAGTTTTTCTCTACTACTCTTCTTTTTATAGAGATCTACAAACTATAGAAGAATGATGAATCCTATGGAACTCATAAAAACTCTTAAATATAGAAATAAATTCTCCTTTTTTATTAGTTCTCAAATATTTATTTTCAAAACTACTCTTTTTTAATTATATATTTAAAATTGTAAAATGCATTTAAACCTTTAAACTTATACTTCACAAATTCACCGTATTTGTATTATAATCATTAATGAAGAGAATAAAGTAATAGCTTTAACCATAAAAAATAGAGGGTTGATGGAACCAGAAACATCTATATGTTTAAGTTGGTATGGATTGGTGGATTTTGAAAATGATTATTTTTTAAAACTTTTCTTTGAATGCTTTCTAAGCAACTATGCCTAATATAATTATTCAAAATGATTTGTACTTGAAATGACTCTAACTATCTTCTTCTGTCCTAAAACCTTGAGTGCATTAATAATCAAATGCTTATTCTTCATATGCTATATTGTTTAAAGATCATTGACATTAATACTCAAACATATAACATTCTTAGCTTTTAAGTTTAACAAAAATATCATATTGCTAGTTACAGTCATTATAAATAAGATTAACATCATAAAAGAGTATGACCCTTCACAGAAATTTGAAGACCATTCTCCAAAATTTTATCAATGTTTGAAATTTTATATTTTAGTGGTGAAAAAATGTAAATAGCATAGAGAGGCTTATATTATGAACATGTGCTTTCTTTTTAGTAAAATCACATTTGACTTTAATTTTCATCATTGTATTATCATTAAAGAGTATGGTATTTATAACTTTGATATTTAATTCTATAAATTTTTCTTTATAACTTGTCATGTGATTACTAGTTGTGTTATTAAGGTACCTTGTGCTCTTTTTATCTTTTAGCTAATCATTTACTATAAGTACTAAAGTTTCACCCATTTAATCTTCATTAGCTTCTAATTTTTTATTATCTTCATTAAAAAAAATCCCTAAGAATAATAACTATGCTTTCTATATAAATATCATTCAATTTGTGATTTCCCTTTCCACCTTTTATTATTTTTTCCAAAATCATGGATGGATATTGGCTTGCATTGGTACTTATTTTTAACCATTCTTATAATCTTTTACAAAGAATTGGATGTCTAATGATTAGGGAAAATAATAAACACAAGAAAATATTTCTACAAGGATTAATTATGGATATGCTTAAAATTGATGTTATTCAAGATGAATCAGATTCATTGCCAAGATTAATCACTTTTCTACATGTTATTGAAAATGGTATGGGCTTAATATAAGAAGAGCAAGGCTTAGAGAATGTCTAAGAAATTTTTTTACTTGTTTTGAGTTAAATATAGCCCAATTCACATAATTAAAATGTGCTTAAGGGTTTTAGTTCATTTTATGTTATTGGTCAATATGTGTTATTGTTATTAGGTATAAGCCCAAACCATGTTAATATTGTTTTATGTTTATTTTCTAGTTCCTATTTGGCTCAGGACTTGTTGTTGGGTTAACTCTAATATAATTAGGATTACTTAAATTTCTAATTTGATTAGGATTCCTTACGACATTAAGGATATGAACTAAAATAGGATTATCAGATTCCTACTTAAAGTAGTATTAGTAGTTAATGTTTTGAATCCTTGCCACATTTGATAAGGAATGTTCCATTAGGACTTTATTTTTCTATTATTTTTAAGATTCTAGTAATTAAGTATTTAATGATTATAAAATATTGTCTTATTGAAGTAATTCCTAAATCATCAATATATAAATTAAATTAAGAGTTTTCTTCACTTTTGTGAGAATTCTCTCTTAGTTCTTTGACAAGAAGTTAATATAATCTTATCAAGGTAACTTTTTGTGATTAAAATTCTTTTTATCTTTGGTTCTAATTAGTAGGTTTGGTTAAAATCCAGTTTCCATACTAGATTTGAAGACGAACTTAGAGTTTTTTAAATTTCTAATGATCCAAGTTTTAGGTGATTTTCAGAATAAAGTTCACATTATTTGGTCAGAGCTTTAGCTCTTGAAATCAAATGCTACTTTTCCTTTTATTGTTTTTTTATTTTCTTATCATTTGTGATTTTTTCGTTCATCATCTATCCATCCAATTCTTTCTATCCTCAACTTATTTTCAATTCAGCATTCACTTTATATATTCTTCTTAAATCAAAGTTATTCCATTCTCTTTTCTATTGTGTTTTTGAGTTAGTTCACATCATATATACATAAAAGAAAAAAGAGAAAATAGGCCAAAAATAAAAGAAAGAAAAATAAAAAAAGAAAAGGGAAAAGAGGAAAACAAAATAAAAGAAAAGAAAAAATGAAAGAAAAATCAAATTAAAAAATGGGCATTAAATCCTAAATTCTAATCCCTTTTTTAGTTTAAAAACATATTCTTAGTTTTTTTCATCCTTGTTACCTTCTTGTTTATTTTTTAAAAAACCTATTCTTAGTGTCAAATCATCCTTATTACCTTCTTGTTCTTATTACCTTCTTGTTGATTTTGTTTCCTTTATTCTTTCTTATTAATCATAAAATTTGTCAATTAAAGTTATAAACCCTATTGTTGCTTGCTACTTTGGAAGGACCATAGATAGAGTTCTTTTAAAGGGCTTGCAAGGGAAAATTGAGTGGTAAAAGGAAAGAGTAATGAGAACATCATTGTGAAAAGCCAAAATTGAGTGAAACATGAGCAAATAAGTAACCTAATCTCAAGTATAGACATGTAAGGGAAATATAACGAAAACCAATCTTTGTTACTAATGTTTTCTTTGCAAATTTAAATATGAGTGGTGGGGGAGATAATGCACAATTTGATCTCAAGTTGTATATGAATGCTATATAAGATCAATTTAAGGAATTTAAATATCTATTTCCCAAGTAAATGCCACACAGTTTATTTCCTTAAAGGGTGATTAGAGAACAAATCCTTTTGAGGAGGGAGGGAGTGATGGAGATTAGCTTACACTAGCACCTATTTCTAACCATTTTTATGATCTTTTTTAAGGAATTTGATGTCTAATAATTAAAGCAAAGTCCAAACAAATGAAGATAGTTTTGTAAGGATTAATTATAGATATGTAATAAAAGGAGTTTGTTTAAGATGAATAAAATATATTATTACAATTAGTCACTTTTGTTACATGTTGTGAAAGATGAAATATGCTATAAAGAATAAGGCTAGAAAATTTGTAACAACCTAGTCCACTTGCTTTAAGTTAAATAGAACCCAATTAACATAATTAAGATTATTTAAGGACTTTGTTCATTTTGTGTTATTGGTCAACATTTTTTTTTTGTAATTAGGATATAACTTAATTATAAAGCCCAAATGATTTTAGTATTATTCTATAGTTGTTTTCTAGTTTCCTGTTTAGGTTAGGACTTGTTTTGGGGTTAATTTCTAATCTAATTAGGATTAATTATTCTAATATGATTAGGATTCCTTATGACATTAAGGATATGAATTGAAATAGTTTTCCTAGAGTTCTATTTAAAGTAGTATTAGTATTTAGTGCTTGAATCCTGATTACACTTATAAGGATGGTCCTTTAAGACTCTAGTTTTATATTCTTTTTTTAGGGATTTTATTCTTAAGACTACCTTAGGGATGTAGTTCGCAAATCATTAACATAAAAATAAAATTGGGAGTTTTCTTATCTTTTTGTGAGAATTTCCTCTTAATTCTTTGATAAGAACTTAATTTGATCTTTTCAAGGAAACTTAAGGTGATCAAAATTCTTATAACTGTGGTTCTAATTAGTGGGCTTGTTTAGGGTTTTAGGTGGTTTTCAACCTAAAAGTCAAATTAATTATCTCTTCCTATTTCTCAACCATGTTGAGGATTTTGAGATGGATTTTCACTAGAAGAGTTTTAATCTCCTCTTCATCTCCTTTATCTCCATATAAGTTTATGACCTCATCTATTTGGTATCCACTTATGCAAACAAATTGTCTTCTTCTACTTTAAGGAATTTTTTTTTACTAAGGCTTGTTATATTACATCCTTCCTATCATGATTCAACCTTTCTTTATAAGCCAGTAAGGATTTACTTAGCTTAGTAACTGTCACACTATTTAAAACTTTAGATTCTTTAGTATGTAGTACAATATAATTAAATTTGAAGTTGATTAACCACTCTTAGGAATTTTGTATAGGGATGCCAATGGATCGGTCTATGGGCCTGTCCTGTCAATTTTTTAAAATAATTTTTAAAAAAAATTAAAAGTGTAAAACAATGTTGTTTTTTTTAATTGAGTTCGGACCTAGGTTACCTAGACCCAGGCCTACCTGAGACCTAACTCTTCTAACCAAAACGATGTCCTTTTACTTAGAATAGTTGGGTCTTAAGTCGACTTGAGCTTAGGCCTGGCCCATGGGTCGGCTAATTGAAAGTACTTAAATTTAGACCCATAAGTCATTAACTGGCATCATCTTTTATTAAGAGTTTTCGAAACCCATCCCTTAGTGTTTAAAGTCACATCTTTTTCACTTTGTTAACTCCCCTCACTAAATTTAAAAAGTTTTCCATGCCTTCTTTGATGTAATTTTATTAGCTATTTTCTCAAATATTCCATTATCCAAACCTTGATGGATGATAGTAAATGCATTTAAATCATTATTTATTTCCTTCATTAAGGCTTCATTTTTTAATTGATTCAAACTTATCTTATTTTAAGGCTCTGTGTAGCCTTTGTTGACTACATTTCATACTCCTTTTAAATCGAGAATGGGTTTCATCTTAAGCTCATAATGCTCATAATTAAGTTTGATGAGTTAAGGAAGTCCATTTTCATGTCATAATTGGCCTTAATACTACTTTTTTTTGGGAAAAATGATAGGTTAATAAATGCTTACGTACTCACATAAATAATGAAGGAAGATTATTATTGCAATAAAAATTACGATCTTATATCTCTTGCATAAACTAAAATATTACACAATTATTTATAGAGCTAATACAGAAATCTAGACTTACCAATTTAAGTCCACTTAATTCTAGAGTATAAAGAAGAAAAATACTTTCAATAACCCAATAAAATTTACATGATAGAAAAAATTGACCAATATATTTTTATTTCTTGATAACTCTCTCTTAGTAACTCTAAATATCTCAATGCTAGATTTAGAAAAGAGAAAACAAGTGAAAAACTTTATAAGCTTATAAAAATTTACTAATAAGCTTTTACCTAGTTATTTTTATGTGATTTTCTTAAGCTTGAAGTAGAGTTGATATTCGCTCATTATGGATTTAAACAATTAAAACAATTTTATAAGAAATAAATATAATATGTGCTAGTCTAATTTTCTTATCATTTCTAGTCTTAATATAAATGGCTATAAAAATAATAAAAATAATATAGTAATTTAACATATCTAATAATTATGATCTTTTCATAATCTTGGTCACAAATTATACTTATCGTAAACAATAAGTAATATAACTAATATACAATTAACTATTTGAATGGAAATCATATATTAATATTAAGGAATGGGATTGAAAAATAATTTCTTTTCTAATTCACTCTCCTTCTTAGTTATCCATTGAAGCATTGCTCATGATAGACTTCACTATTTTCCAACTTAAATTTCCATAAAATTTCTCTTTAAGGTTGACACTTCAATGTTAGTTTGTTTCTTGTTTTCAATCTTTATTATTTCATTAACTTTAGAATCTTCTTTTCTTTTCTTTTTTCCTCTTCATTAACTTTTGGAACTCTACACTATTTCTCTTAAGCAAAACATCTTGTTGAGTTATTTAAACCTCCTTTTTTTAATTCTTAATGAACAAACTGATTAGATTCATAAATTAAGGTGTTAGGCTCATCTTAGGATATTTAGAGACTGAGGGTGATTGTCATTCAGTATATATGGAATTTGACCAGAAAATGCCTTTGCCATCATTAGGTAAAGAATGGGTTCTATTGGAACCTTAAATGTGGGAAAAAAAGTTACAGGTTTATTTTTCTCATCGACAATTGAAAGGTTCACTATTTATTGATTGATCACGATTAATGGTTGTGATGACTTTGAATTGGATTATACGTGACACATGACTTTTTAATCATGTAATCTCTACATAATATTTCAACTATTATTGTATGTCAGGGAGTGCAAGATTAAGAATCATTTCATCTAACTTGCTTAATATTATGATTTGAATTAAAATTTTAATAAATTTAGAAGCTAACTGTAGATTTTGATAAGAGTGTAGGACTGAAAAATAGTTATCACAAAGTTAAATAAAAGAAAGGTAAGTTGTTTGCCCTCTAGGTATGGTGGTACATTATAAGCACTACTTATCATGTTGTTGTAGTTTTTATTAGTCTAAGGGTTTTACACTGCTCCTCGGTGTGTCACTTGCTCAAAGGGTTTTGCGTCGCTTTGCGCTTCAGATTTGGGTCTCGCCACTCCTACTAGCGTCGCTCCTACTCCTCGATGCATTGCTTGCTCAGTGGGTCACTACCCAGATCTCACGCCACTCCCGCACTTCAGATCTGGGTTGTGCTACCCCCGCTCTCGCTTGCTCGATGGGTCGTTTACTCTCTGGGATAAATAGATCTAGGTTGGATTTTCCATTATGGGAAAGGCGTGAGATGGAGGAGCTACAATGTGAGGCTAATGGTGTAAGGTGACTTTGCGAGAGGCAAGAAGACAATGACATGATCTCCATAAGGGGGGGGATGGGGCACCTTCACCCCTGTCCATGAAAGATTTCCCTATGCTTACCTAAGAGGTTTGCTAGAAGTATGCATATGGAAAGGGGGTAAGTGCACCAGCTTCAGATTTCGAGAACCCCTCCCCTAATATTGATGCTTGAATAAGGAAAACTCACTTACAGTAGCCTAAAATACATATGAAATATTACCTAAATGCTATAAAGGATGGTGTTGTCAGTACATTGATTGAATTTTTCAAAGTGAGGACTTGATCTACTACACTGGTGGGATCTTTCTATAGTAAGAGGCTCGCATTTCTAATCATCGATGCCTGGGCCACTGCACAATGGGGTAAGAAAAGTTTGGAGAAAACTTTACTCATTAATGATGACACTATTCTGATTAAACTTATTATTGATAGTAAGTGGAAATGAGACCTTGGCATATAGGGGCCAACCCATATTTATTTAGAAGTGGAAACCTGGGATAATAATTAACAGGGAATGTGAGAAATTTCTTCCTATGTGAGTGCAGTTTCATAACTAGAATTTTGGACAATTGAAGGATTGAGTTTTTTAGCAAGCTCTTAAGGTAAGCCTCTTTGTATGGACACTCAAACATCCAGAATGAAGCGACTTGGGTATGCAAAAATCTATGTGGAGGTCAAAAGGAATGCTATACTACTTGATCATTTACCAATTCTCAAGTTGGATGAAATATGGGAGATTGAAAAATCTAAAATTAAGGTGTCATATCCTTGAAAAATCTAAAATTAAGGTGTCATATTGTTGGAAACCTCATAATTCAATAAAGAAATGGGTTTCTACAAGAAAACTTTTTCAAATTAGATGGTAGGGTGAATTATTGGGCGTTGATGCTTCTCCAGTGGATAATGATGAGGCTGTGGGTGTAGAAATTATTGCTAATAAAAATCTGGATAACTTAGCAATATATACTCCAGAAACTGAAGACGGGAAGCTCGATATAACATCTAGATATACCTATCTGTTAAACGAACCTAATAACCAGAAAGATATACTACTCAAGATTCACAATTAGTGGAAGAAGAGCTAGATGATGAATATGACTTACTGGATAATGATCCAACAAATAACTAGCTGCTAAGACAACTAGAGAATGACAGATTTGTTGGGATAGAAGAAAGGTTTCATGAGCATTCCCTTAATCCTAAAAGAAAATCAGCAAGAAGGAAAACAAAAAAGAAGGGGTATTTCCCTTAAATGATCATTTTCATATGAAATATAATAGAGTTAAAAGACCTTCTCAAATAGTCCACAATGAGAGAATTAGTAATAGATAAGAAGCCAATTTTGATAGGCCTCTTTAGGACAAAATGAAAGGTTCCAGATATTTAGAATAGACTGTCCTTTTTGAGTGCTCAATAGAAGACAATTACTAATCTTATACATCATTACATTAGTCAGATTATTTACTTTTCAAAACACATGGAGGTGATTCATTAAAGTCTAGTAAAGTTCTAAGGTTAATATAGTAAATTGGATAAGTGCCGCTTTTATTGCCAACATCAAACAACACACTAAGCCAAGTTGATTTGCTATAATCAATTGATGTATTCTATTTTGTAGCCAGATTAAGTGATTCATTGTAATTATATTTTTTTTAGTTTTGCCAGTATTAATATAATTCCTTATATTTTTTTTAAAAAAAGTTGCTGTAGTTTTATTGCTTCTTATGTACGTTTGTATTGTAGGCCCATGCAGCCTATATCACAGCTAAGGTCAAAAGCTATGTGAACCAAGGAAGAGGTGCACAAAGGTAAATTTTTAAAAAGCTTCTCATGTGCGTAACCGTGTTAAGGGTGAGACAGCCAACCTTCCACCGTAAAATGCAAGGATATACAGACAGCTGATAGAACCACAAACGTAAAATGCAAGGATATGTAAAATGCAAGGATATATAGACAGCTGATAGAACCACAAAGTAAAGTGAGAAGCGTTAAAAGATTAAGGGAAAGATGGGGTTGATCTCATTGTTTATGGGATATGTTTTTCTTAGTAGTCTGAAATTTGGCACAGCTATGGGTGCTGTCCACTACTATGATTTCGTGGTACGTACTTCTGCTCTGTCTGCTAATCATAATAAGCCTGGTTATTGTTGATTAGATTCACTTAAAGTCTGGGTGTGGGTTGCTTATATATAAGTAGAAACGGCTGGTCATGCTAATGCGTGGCTGCTGCTACTTTTGCAAGTTAGAACTAGCTAGTCTTCGTGATACCGAGCAAATTGTACTCTTTTTAGTTCAGAAATTCTGACTAGGAAAGTTCATCTGCAAATACTCACTTTCTAGTCCTATAATTTAATTGCTGTTTAAGGAAATTATATCTACGAAGCTAATTGGTTTCATGTGAACTGCATGTATGTTGCAGCTGAAAGAAACTAATTTTACAAGGTTGTGTAGCAGCAAGAGCATGCTA